>DWUN01000819.1:0-19616 GCA_018249975.1 Passova gellias
TTTTTCATACATTTTTTTACCATTTACCGTACGAATACTTTGTCGCTAGAGGTTCGTGCTAGGGCCACAGTACGTCATTTATGTCAGTGTCCTAAGAACCTTGAGCTTACATCTACTCGTACAGCTCATGATTATAAATTTATCATGAGCACTCCTTATTAATCACAATGGCTACAGTTTTGTTTGATGTCCCACTGTTGGGCGAGTTATTGCTGTGACGAGTATCCCAGTAATAGTAATAATAATAAATACCGGTCAGTACATTGTTCAATAAAGAAAGTGTAGTCAGTATTCTATTTTAGTTATTTTACATTAACTAACTGTCTAGAATAGTACTGAACTATCATCGGTTGTTTTAAACGTTAAGCCTAAGTGTAGGATCAATCAAACCGAAACGACTTCATTTAAACAGTGATAAGAACTTGATAAGTGGTAAAATAATCACAGTATTATATGAGCACGCACAGGGGTACATACAGATATACCCCTAGTGCATTGTACAATTTCCTGGCTTTTCATTTGAACTATATAACACTTAGAAAACGCCAATACAATGGTAGTTTCAAATTAGATCTCGGTTACAGCAATTCAGCTGTTTCTTCTAAGAAACGCGACCACATACAAATGTGAAGTTTAAGTAATTCAACATCAAGCGGTATGCGTGTAATTTGTTTAGTTCCATAGTAACATTTTTTTTATCAAACAGTGAAAGTCCTAGGGTCAAATCTGCTGGGGCGCGGTATACAGACGCGTGTGTGCGTGTGAGAGGGGCCGTCGGAGTGTGGGTGTGGGGGTGAAATTTTTCGTTTTTCGCCCACTTTTCCGTCCTGCTCTAGTTTTTCGTCTCCCTCATTTTTTCCTCGCTCGCTTTCTTCCTAGTCCCACCACATGTGTGCCGGGTATAGTACTCGGCGAAGATTCAGATAAAACAGACATTTCCGGTTTCAGACCGATTGTTAGAATATCGTTTTAGGTCAAATGTTTTACACTCACTATGTTATCAACAACATTTTTCCGCTTTTACTTTTTATACATTACAAGTATTATTGCCATTAAACATTACTTTCGTTGAGTATTTTATAAAAACAACAATACCAAGTAAGTACCCTAACCAACAAAACAAAACGACATAACAATAGTAATTATATACAGTTTTTAACATCAACCGGTATAAATTTCTTTTGTATTCGACATCTATACAAAACTTTCTTAAACCGAAATTCAAATGCGTGTATAACTTTAAAAACATGAGTGTGTTTATTATAAACGATATGTTATTATCGAATATCAAATAAATCCCCATAACATAAATCTGCCCTAACGAAGACGATTTCTCTGCGTTCCGCGCGTGTACTGCGCGCCGCGTATACGCCGCCCGCCCTCGCTCCTCACAGCGCCTTACCGCTATACAGGCTGTTCTCATTTCTACTTTAATTGTGTCCAACTTTTTTTATTGACGATTTTTTTTATTTCCTGCCATGTAATTATATTAGTAGATCGGAATGTGGAGATTTAATGCATTTCATTTAATTTTCTGTTAACGTTATAATTTTAACTTTTATTCATAATGTCGATTTAAAAGTTATTTGAAACTGACTATCGAGTTTGCATAATTAAGTTGGTGGATAATTAAATATGATATTTACTATTACATCGTCGGACATCAGATAAGTACTTACTAACTAAGCCAACTGTCAGAAAATGATACTTATTGTCCTATTCGACCTTACTACTACTATATAGTTCTTACTACTTAGTTACTATTTTTACATAAAATAAAATTGTACGCATTCATTTCGTGAACAATTTGGTTTCCAAATTGTCTTTATTCTATTCAGTTGCCTTTATTAACCCGATATGCGAGCTACTAAAACATGTTACAGAATCGAACCCAGAGCCCCCGAGCACAAGACACTTCAAGGCCACAAATCACTAGCTAACGATAACAAAACGCGAACACCCCGTACACCAGAACTAGGAAACGAGGGAGTAAGTACACACCCCCTCCCCTAGGGGAGTACATGGCAAATACGCGAAAGCAATAGGACTTTTAAAAATTCTCCAGAAATATGATTTATGTGTTGACGGCAAGAACGCCTCTCCTTCAAGGACGGGGGTCTGATTCGATTTTTTAAACCACCCGAGCACCGCCAGCTTTTTTTCTCCAACGTAAAAAAGTATTCATATTGTTTTTCTTTAAAACTGAACGCGACCTCGCCGCGAGTTTTGAGTCGATTTCAAATCAACCACCGCCCGAGCTGTGCTTGTTTACAGCGCCATTACAAGTGCGTACGTAACTAATTCGGTTGGAATTATGGCCACTTAGAAACATTGTTACGTAAGCGTGCAATAAACAATTATTTTATACACGACTATCACGAAACGGCGCTGTCAAAAATAGAACTGTCATAGACAATTGGTATTGGAATTCGGATGAATTCGAATTTTGAATTTGAAAAAAGAATCGCATTGGCCTTTTTAAACGTATACGTTATACGCTTATCGATAACTTAAGTCATTATTTGTTGTCTTCTAGAAAGTTCTTGAATTTATTTTTAAACAAATCCCTAAGGGTATGTTCATTGCTACCCTTAAATGGTACCCCACAAGAATAACCGCTGTCGTACTCCACCACAGCCTTTGACTGAAAAAAGCTTGCTTAGGGTTGAAATAAGCCTTTGTTATCTTCAACCCCATTTTTCAATTGGTCCACCGAATATGTGTCAAAAGATTAATGTTTAAATTAAAAATCAATCAAATTATTAGATACATTTCTATATAATTACGAATAAAGAACATTGGCTCTAACCGGTCACTCATCAACGTGCTGACTGCGTTCATCAACAGAGCGATTTCTTTAGAAAAATGCAATAAAACTGCTAAGTGGACTATAATCTTAATGAAAAGTGATATTTTTGCAATAAAATCCAATATCATATTACAAATATACAAATGCTGATGTAATAATAAATAACATAGATAGCGAACACTGAAACGTTACTTACATACGCAAGTTCAATGAACAAACGTCGTCAAAATAAGTATTTTATTATCTGTCCCAGAAATGGTTGACAGAGCTACACGTGTCTGAGTTTAATATACTCCACATCTTACGCCGCTCGGATTAAAATGGAAAACAGACGAAACACAGATCAAGTCATGATATCAACATGACGTAACATCACGCCAGGTCTCTAACGAGGTAGGCAGAAAGCACCGTGTGTCAAATATCTCTGTCCTTGCAAACCTGACGCGCTTCGTCTACATTCATCACTCTCTTCATGCATTCACGCCGGTTTCGGACACTCTTAACTCCGTCAGCCAGCAATATATGGTCAATAATCATATGATAAGATTAATAGTTACTGTTAATAAATGAAGGTGGCTAAGGAGACCGAGACTTGACAATCTTGACCAGATTCTTAAGAATCCTGTTGGAGAAACCACTGAATGTATAATATCAAAATGCCCTTCAAGGACGGACAGAGACATTTTACGCTCGGTGCGCCCTGCCTACAACATTAGGGACCTGGCGTGATGGTTTAATAATAATAAAATAGTCTTGAATTACCATTAAGTTCAAAGTTTTCTTGGTGTAAACGGACCTTGTTTGTTCAGTAAGTATTAGTATGTTCCGATTTCATATTTGGAAGTACTGTTCAATCCGATCAGGACCAGCGTGGTGGAGTGTGTTCATTGGAAATCCCAGTGTCTCCGTGAAAATGCATGGGCAACTATTGAAGGGATTTTAATGGATATTAACTGCATAGGACCTGATCTTCCCACCAAGCTTTCGCAGGTGTCTTTTCTTGGGAAAAATTTTCCTATAGTACATTAGCCTTAGATAGCCTTTTACCCAACAGTGGGACGTAGAAAGAGTTGCGGCGGAAACAGCCATAAAATCTGCAAAAGTTGTGCTCGCGGGAATAAGAACTATTATATATCTTCTTACTTCAGGTCATATTCTAGGGCGCGTTCTCGAAACTTATTTTTAGGGACTCGCAATTCTGGGAAATGAAAAAACGAGTCTAAATTATTAATAATAATTCCATGGAATATAATATTATTAACGGGATCCGGGTTACCCGCTTATAAATATTAAAGAATCCGAGGTGTGTTGGAAGAGACAGCTAATTGCGTTGGGCGTTGCTTTGAGGAGTTTTGTTTTTTCATTTCTTTATGTACACATGATACAAGAACAACATAAGACAACAAAAACATAACCTAAGAATAAGTACTGGAGAGAGAAACCAGTAATTAATTTTTAAATACATTCAAATGTCAATAATCGTTCAGAACCTGATTGGCCTCGTGGTCGAGTGGTTAGACCCTGACTATGAAAACATGTCGCGGGTTCGATTCCCACCCAAGACACATTTTTGTGATGAGCACGTTTTACTCCGTAGCTGAGTATAATAAAAATATCTATTATATATACGTATTATATCGTAGGTATGTTTATCAGCTGTCCGGTTACCGTAACGCAGACATTAAATTGCCTAATTTGGAATTATAATACCAATTCGGATATTCAAACAACTCACGGCGATGCCCTGAATATTTATCGTCCATCAATCGTACAGACAACGACGCGTCTGAGCACCGATACGCCAGCGCCACTAAGTTAAGGGCACTCAATACCATATCCCTTTACAAATTACACGGCGGAGCAACAAATGCGGACTTTGTGGACATCTTAGAGCCAAGAAACGCACTCATGGGAAACTCCTTTACAATCTATAGATAGTTGCTGAAAATAACCGCGCAGCCAGACAACTGGCTGAAAATGAACAAAAAATCTTTTTATGGCAGAAAAAAAAAACGACTCTTTTATTCTTTTATTGACACGTGTCGAGACTACGAGTAGTGCTAAGGTTTTTTGGCCTTTTTCACAGTTTGCTTTTATGATTAAAAGTCATATATTTTCCATAGTTTTAGCGATGTGAGATTGAATATATAAAGTTTCCAGCACCGAATAGAAAGCTTTATTGACAAAACTACTTTTAATAAATACAAATAATAGAAAAAAAAAATTAGCTTAAAAGTCCTAAAACGAAAAAACTTTGCAAGTCAATTTAATTTAATTTTTTTAGTAAAATCAATGTATATTAAAAAAAGTACACCTTCCATGATCCCCGCTGGTTTCGGGACCATAACCACTAACCCCTATAAACGCCACCCTTCGACTCCCAGGACGCTTATTTCGCTCGCTTTAAAATATATTCCCACTGCCCTATATTTCGTTGATAACCATCCCCTGAATAATAAGATGCCAGGAGCATCCCCCGCATCAAAATATTTTCTTGTAGGTACACTCCTTACCAGTTAAAAACACATTGACATTTTTGAAACGGTTCATTTACTTCGTTTAAATATGAATAGTTTATGGCGAAGCAGTGATTAGGATCGTGATAGACTTGATAATAGAATGGTGTATCTTTATATCATATAAAATTAAACTGGCAAATCTTAGAAATGTAGGATGGTAGACCTTATAGATTCGGGCTGAATCTTTTTTATTGTTAGAGGAAACCCAAATACTGCAGTGGAGCACGGAATAATGGACGAGGGTGGTATCGATGGTAAATGATCAGCAATCCTATTAGTGGTCGGCTCCAGATGTCCATGGGTGGTATCCACTTGTGACCACTGTCTTCTTTTATGAAAGACGAAGGCGTGTACGGACAAAAACGACTAAAACCCCGACCGAACGCCCGGGAACAACCGCAGTCAGCATGCTCCTAATACATCGGTTTAAGGAAAAACAATAAACTCAATCTGATTGGTTATTGTTATTATCCAAATGATTAGGTAGTTGTGGTACCAGGGATTTATTGGGTACCCACTATCAGTCTTTATAGGTGACTCTCGGAATATCATTTAACATATTTTAGCTTACAACATTGAAATGGCGATCCGCAATAGACATTTTCATTTCAAAAAAGCCACGGATAGCAAGGCTGTTGAGCCATAAATATATATAAAGATACTCATGTTAACGAGTAACTCAAATGTATATGCAGTCTGCTTCCTTCGGATTGTTTTCCAACAAAACTTCAATATCTTTTTCTTTGCTTAGTGTGTTGTCGTTAATGGAATAACTATCCAAACGTTGTGTTTCTAGCTTCAGTAGTTGAGGGTTTGCTATGAAGAATGAGGCAGCCAGGAGGTCAGGACATCTTTTTATAATCTTTGGATACAATATACCAATTACCGTGTCGCTGCTCAGCTGTACGATGTATGCTAAATAGATGTTTGAATGACAATTGTAATGTATAGCTTAGATGAAAGAATTAAGCTGAGGGAGACCAAGATTGTCTTGTCGTAATCAAAATTAATATTACATCGGACACTGGCTGACTCAAACCAAAAACCGGTGTATGTAGGAAAAGAAAAATAAAAAAGCAAATCATCTATTAGCATAGATAATAAACTCTCGATTCTCTCTGCCTACTCATAAAGGAACCGGGCGTGATGTGTAATAATATTATAAAACGTATCTCGATATATTGTATTCAGAAGTGCGGAGCCGGCGAAATCTTAATACCGCATTAGCGGAGGAAAAAAATAATAATACTGGTACAACCTCCCCGCTTCCTTATTAAGATGTTTAATTGAGTTTCTCCCCAACACACACACATTATACATATGCACACACACACACACACACACATAGAAACAGAGACAAACAGTACGCTCGTGAATAGTTCGTATATAGTCATAAAGTATAAATGATGGAACAAACATATAAGAAAATATTATATATCTGTTCGCATAGCTACAACGGCTATATATTGCTCGCTGATGGAATAGGAGAGTCGTGGAGTGGATGTCACGTCAATTTGTAATATTGCACTTAAAACCGTCTCAAACATTTTCAAAAAGCTTCAATTGTGTCGCATTTCATTGTTGTATGTCAGCTACAACAGCCAGGACTGGGCGGTGATGGACCCTATTGATTCGAAAATCAATCCCACTCCGGGATCTGGGTTCGAATCCTGGCGAACATAACTGACTCGTTACGTGAGTTTTGTAACTAAAAAATTTAATAACAGGTGGTTAAGGTAAACATCACGAGAACACCTGCACGCCTTGGGATATGTTGTAAAATATATAATGTTTTCTGAGATTTGTGAAGACTGCCAATCTGCGTTTTCAGCACGGAAATAAATGGGTTGAAAATTACTGCTACTATGTATACTAATACAAGTTCGATTATTTTGTTGCAAAGACCCTGAAGACATGTTTTTTTATACTTATTACAACACCAATGCGTCTCTTGTACTTTGACCTTTTCACTGTCATACATAAACTGTTTTCAGATGTAATAACATTTATTGATGATAATATAAAGGAAATAATAATAATAAAATTATGTGTAACCTGCCTTCATGGTAATGAGACAGCTGATAAATGAAATATACGTATTACTTACGAAACGCAGACAAGGTATAGACCGTTTTCATGTCGCCGCGCCAATAATCCGGTTTACCCGCGCCTGTAGATGTCTGCCATCAAAAATAAATTGAAGAATCAATAGGAAATATGTTCTTTTATCGATTGACGACTCCACGCAGCTCCTGTCCGGAACACACATACGAAGCGCGAGGCGCTCCGTCTTAAGGACGACATATGAAGTAATTTTTTTTCCAACTGCGTCGCGTTCGAAACGCGACTCTATCGCGATCGCTCAAAGTCCATAACGTTTTTGATCGCGAAATATTTTTTCCATTTCATATTTACGAATATGGCCCAAATTCCCCAAAAATTAGAACCGTGAAAGCGTGGGGTGGCTCTGTGTGGGTCGTAAGAATTTACACACACGCACATCCAGGGGTGGCGGGCGAGTAGATAGTTTTAGAGAAAACGAATATACGCAGCGCGGATCCGTCAGGGCGACTTTCATTTGATTTACTTTTAATTTGCCACCCTTAATTGGATGTTTAATCAAAACCGTACACATAAAGAAAAGCACCGAGACAATAACGAAAATATATATTCTTATACCTATCTAAGGCCCTCGTTACCACAACAAGACAATACTATCCTTTGTAGAGAGCATACTACGTCTCGTCCGGGAAGTACCGCCACACCTATTCCCACCGTCAAGCACTTGTTATTACATCAATCTGTATTTCGAGTTGAAGGGGCTGACGTAACCACGTTTATACTAAAGGCAACCATCTCAACGTATTTTGAGCAACAAAGAAATACTAACTGCATTTACTAAATATACTAATCTTACTAACTGTCGTATTCCCGTAGTCACGTTACCAATGAATACTAACTAATGTTACTATTCCTAATTTATAACTAATTGAGATTTAGGATCGAAATCATAACAAACTTACACCAGTTTTGGAACTTATGAACACCCCAAATTAGTGTTTAAACCGAAATAAAAGGCTCTCAAACGAAATTTCATAAGTAAACCCTCGTATGTATATTCACGGCTGCCCTATTTTAAGTTGAGCATCGATTTCCTTACACTTAATTGATTTATTAACATGATATTGGCTACATGCCCTACATTATTTCTTCCTTTTTGCTAGAGAAACAACCATTTCTACCTAATATAAGTTAAGTTTTCTACATAAGAAGATGTTAATACACATCGTGTTAAGCCCCTGTATGCTTTGATTAAAATGAATAACCCGCATGTTCATTGAAAACCAAGGGTAAATTTTTTCATGCATCAGGTTCCATGTGTATTAATAACCATTATTTTTAGTATTTAGAATGACGTCAAAATTCAGCTCACACACAGCAAGGTTACATTTGGAAAAATCAGCAGAAATAGAAAAAAAATACAATATTGTTTTTTAATAATACGTACTATAAAATTACAACCTGACATCTAGTGACGATTTTACTATACTATATTAGTAGCAGCTTGGCGACGTCCCTAACAGATGACAGTGAAGTCACAGAAGCAAAATAGATGTTATAATTCCATTTAAAAAAATACAATATTCGTGTTTTTTTATAAGAATATTTATGACAAATAAATCGGTGTAACTTATATCATAGCTCACCTGTCCTATAAAAGATGCATAAAAAGAAATAAAAATAAAAAAACCACTAGGTGGCGGCATCTGTAGATAATTATGTATATTACTTTTACATACCTCATTTAAAATAGTATAGCTTATACATAATAGAGGGCTCAACATAAAAATGGCCATTCGGAGATTTAATCATAAAACAAAATTTAATAACTAGGAATATGAACGTTACAACTCCAGTATGGGCTTAATAAAAATTAAAGGAATATATGATTGCCTGCCTCTTCTTAAATAATACTTAGCTACTTTATATTTATTATTTTACATTTCATAACCATTCATAATATATATCGCAGATAATTCACGTTAATTAAAAACGAATATAAATAATCTATGCCACATAATGAATTATTTCAGTATATTGCAAAATCACTTTAAAAATTGAAAGGACTTTTACGTTTAACCCCTTAATTTAATAATCCTTAATTAAGTAATAACGTTTTTCATTATCTCCACTACATTCTAATACGTTACGCTATACTTTACAGCTACTAGGCCTCAAGAAATACTTATTGCAATGAAATTATAATGAATCATGAAAGGTTATACGAGAGCGTAATAAGTACTTAGTTATGAAATGGCATTTTAAAACTGTAGCTTATGGTATGATTTAAGCTTAGAAGAAAAAAAAAATTTTGATAGACAAATAGATCTGGAGAAATTTGTCAGTTGTAAAACTTCAAATTTACATGTAATAATGTCAAATTTAACATAATGCAAAAATATGTCTAATAAAATGGAAAAACCATATTTGGCCAAATCAAATTTTAAATGCAAGAAGATACAGAAATTTCGGAACTCATTATAACTGAAACAGAAAAATGGATGCCGTGCCCTAAGGTTCAAATTGACCATCCCGGACTGGCATATCTGTATCCTTTAGAACAGTTAATCGTAGTAGCAAAGTTAGATCCACTGCATGAAGTAATAGGTGAAACAGATGCCGGCTTCACAGTTTTCAACAGCGAAGGGCAGAAGGTACTGCTCGCCGTGCAAAAGAACGGACACAAAAAGTTCGACATAAAACTCTTCAATTGGTACGGCAACGAAGTAATCGAACTGAAAAAACATTTCAAATGCTGCTTCAACAAGATTCATATCTGGTCGCCGCCGGGAAACTTTATTGGCTCCGTCGAAGAAGTTCTGTCGTGCGTAAGGACTGTTGTTGTAAAAAATTCACTGCAAAAAGCAATATTGAAAATACAAGTGAAAAAAATTCCTTTCGGGTGCGATTACGACATATTTTGTGACGACGAAAAAGTTGGGCTGGTGACTAACAGATGGCGCGCGAGAAGCATTTTAGATATTAAAACTTTCGGGGTCTCTTTTCCTATATTAATGAGCTTGGAATACAAAGTTATGGTGTTAGGTGCCACCTTCCTCATCGGTTGCTCGAAATATTAAGATTTACTTCTATCATTTGAATAACGTGTCATAGACAATCCATAAATGAGTATGGTATACAAGGATAATGTCCACTGTAACTCCACTATAAATGTAGGTTCAGTGTCCGGGGAAAGTAGACAATAATGATTAATATTATTATTTATTAAACGTATTAAATCATCAATACCTTTCTTAATGGTCTTTCTTTAATATAATACAATTGCTACTGCACTAATTCTTTTTTACATCTTGGGATAAGCCAAACATTACCATCTGTTCTGAAGCCAGCCTACTTGATAATGAGAAGATTATTGATAACATTTATGTATGGATTGGTAAATATACAATACATATGTACATTATTTGTCACAGAGACAAGAAGTATTTGTGGTCATCACACAAATTTCTGTACAGACTGAATTGAATACAGAACCTGTCTCGGCAGTTTCTAACTAACAACTAAGTCAATGGACTGTTATTTTCAAAAGGTATCTACACTAAAACAATTAAATTTCCGCTATTCAGATATAATTATTGGAATTTGAAATGTAAATGACATTAAGTATTGTTACTCATGTTTAAGCGCTAGTTTGTTGTGTGAGATTGATAATGTTAAATACTGTTTCGATCCAGATTTTCCCAAAAAAGCATGGGCATATCTCGCATAAATGATGCATGGACGCATGGTTTTGCATCATTTCATAAAGTACAAAATTAATTTGTTCATCTTACAAAAAAGTTAATGAAATTTTTTTTATTATTTGAGATGATTATTTGTTTTTTATTAACTCTCTGTGTAGGTAGGTAATGTTACAGATTAATGTTATCTATGGATGTTTTTTATGAATATTCTTTTCATTGTATTTGTTAAAGCTGATTTGTGAAAGGTTATTTAGCTAAAAGCAAGGTATGTAATACATACAAAAACAACTTTTTTTATTTAAAAAAAATTTATTGGCACTTAAATCAAACCATAAACTCAGTCTTTTAACTTTGAAATTTTTAATTGAATTATAAATAAAAGGCGGGAAAATGTTTGTAATACACACTTAACGTAAAATCAACGCCTCTTCTTTTTCTGAGCAGACCTGGTTTCTTCTTCTACCTCTCCATTCGGCTGGTCGTCTTCATCGCGAGCCTTTCTCCTCACAGGGCCGGTCTGCGTGATGGGGACGCTTCTTTCACCATCACCGCTGGGCGTCTTCGGCGCTATAATAGTCAGGACTCCATCGGAAGACAGTTTCGACTCCACAGTCTCCGGATTACAACCTTCCGGAAGCACATAACGCCGTTTGAACTGTCTAGATATATATCCATGCTCGTCCTTCTTTTCCTCGTGCTGCCCTTCAACCACTATGCAGCCATCTGATGTTTTCACTGAAATCTCTTCAGGCGAAAAATGTTGCACGTCCAAATTAACTTGGAACTTGTCCTTGTCCACCGCTATCGTAGATCCGGTGTCTTTCCCCAGCAAAGCCAAGTTCCGCCACGGCCGTAGATAATGGCGTCGGTGCCGACGTAAAAGAGGTTGTTCAAATATATCCAGCAGATGATCTTCGGGCGACAAATCCAATCCGTAAAAGTGGTCTCGGTATCTCCTGGGTCTCAGTTCAAGATCAAGTAGGGATGGTAAAAGTGCCATTGTACTAAATTCTTTGAAAACTTTGTATCTCAGCTTTGTGTCTTCGATCGCGTTAGTTCAATATACTGACGCAAAAGCGCCGCGCGTCGCTTTTATACGATACGTAAACTTGCACGGTATGTTTCTACTGGTATCTAGAATAGTTGAGAAGCATCTGGAATCCATATAAACGCCATCTACGATAATTCTAGAAGTTTCGTGTCTACTCGTCATGGTACTTATAGCGTCATCTAGTGTTAAGTAGTAAAAACTAGACCACACCTTATTTTGATATTTGTTAGATGACGAAAATCATAATGCAAACTTTACTTAGACTATTTATTTCTACTTTATTAATGGTTTAAATGCAACTTCTATAAATGTAAAACATAAGTTTATGTTGAATATGAAAACAATCGAAAAATGTCAACCAAAATAACTTTAGCTATTTGTCAACAGATGGCAGTTATAATATGTATAAGAAAAATATTTTATTTGTACAAATAGATGTAGTGTACATACAAATATAATGCGACTGTAAAATTTATATCACATAAAATTTTCTTCTTAGCTAAATTCCTTTAATATATATGATAACTTAACTTTCTATAATATATAATCATAACTTAACTGAAACTTTGTGATTAGTAATTAAACAATAGATGTCGCTTAATTACAAAATTAATTTTATATAATGCAAATGGTCATCTAATACACATCTCGAATTGCTCTTGAACTAAGTATGGAAATATAAACATTTTAAAATGGAATCGAATTCTTAACACAAAAAATAATTTATAACTAAACATCTAAAACATTCGATAAGTCCATATTTATTTTTCCCTAGTACTACATTTGTCTAATCCAATTTAATACTAATCGCATTTAATGCTAAATACATACTTATTAGCTTATTACCAGCTGCTTCGCTAGAGGTCTTCTGTGGAAAAGGTAAAAAAGTAAAATATGTATATTAGATAATAATACAATTTTAAATTTTAATATGTATGAGAAATTCAATAGATGAAGTAAAAAATCTAAACTACTAAAACAGCGTACCATGTTCAGCTATAGTTAACGATTTATTGTGAATAGTTATTATCTGGATAATTATTATCTGGATAATTATCCAGATAATTTTTGTCCAGATAAAAATCTGTATAAAACATCATTGTAACGATTATAAGTTCTCCTTTTTAAATCGATATGTCAATAAAAAATGGATTCTTTTACTAGGCATCGATTTATTTACATCTGTTGACATTACAACACAATGTCAAATATATCAAAAAGCTTTCCGTAATTTGTGACGGACTTTATATTAATTTATATGAACGTGACTATCCTGTAATTTAATTTCTTACATAAACAAAGCTTTACTTTGATTATAAAAATTGCGATTAAATATTTAGGTATTGAAATAATCTCGTAGGCGTACTTAATAATTATATGTCAATGTCAATGACATAGTCAAAATCACATTTAAAATTACAGATAAATAATATACATTGCTATCACAGATAACTAAACGCTGAAGATGAATATCGAAATTATAGTATTACGCATTGTTTGGTACATTTTAATCATTATCATCAAGTAGTCATAAGCCGGAAGACACTGTATTGTGATATTTGTGAGTCACAAACGTCATATTGATCCACATCATCAGGATTTGGATTACGTCAGATGGAATGTTTTAGGTCTAGATAATAGTGCAGTAGGTTGGAGTATTTATCTGGTTAACTTTAGCCACAACCATTAGCACACCAAAGTAGCACAGAAACTACTGGTACATTGGCAATATATAAAAACTTTGTTTCAACGTGCCACCTCAAAACGTTACGGTTTATTCACAATACTTATAAACGACAGACAATTCGAGAACCCACATTAGTATGAAAATAACACAATGTTAAATTCACAGTATGTTAATTACACTGTTCTTATAGTTATTGTTAATTCAGTGTTAAGAAGGTTCAAGGATCGATAGCACTGTCTGAGATTATTATCACACCAAAAATAAATGTATAGTATATTCTATGAAGAACAAAGAAGATTGAACCTTACCTCATTGAGTTAGGCCTTACTTCACCTTATAAACATCAGTTTTTTCGGTGACTTCCATTATATTCCAATTGAACATGTGTTTATTAACCTAAATTAATTCTAGATATTCAAAATTCAGTTACGAACGGAATTGCTAGGGATATTTAAATAAACAGAAATTCAGGCTGATAACATTAGGTACATACCCGAAATGTAAATACTTAATAAAAAAATGCCGATGTTAAAATATTTTTTTTTAGGTTATTTCATATGCCGGCTACTTACGTACCTACTAACATTAGTTGTAAATTTAGCAGCCGGCAAGTCATTTCGCAATATTTGTACGATTTTACATTAAACTATGACGTGTTAATAACCCCTACCTAGTAATCAGCGTGCTAGAGAACATTTAGGTACTCTAACAGCTACAATAGATGTACTTAAGTATTTTTGGTATTGCGCATTGCGTCGTTCATCTCAGCTCCCATCCCAACTATCGATTTTCCTTTGTTGTGTGCACAAACTTGTGCATGACGATGCGTTCTACCGTGGTAAGATAATCGTAAGTATATTCTAGAAATAATATCTCAAGTATTAAGTTGACTTAATTCGGGGTAAGGAATTATATTTTCTGGCCAGGAAATCGGTTATTACTTGAAGTTTAATGCCATACACCATTTTAGATACCCCTGTTGAATCTTATAATAAATTAACTGTCGAGATTGAAAAACTAATCCAAAAAAAATCATCTACTTTCTCTACACGTGTTTGATACAAATAAAAATTGATTCTTATGCACGTGTTTCAATTAGGTTTTATGATGTTTGGAGCCCTAAATGACATCCCACTATTTCAAGTTACACTTCCAATTCTAACATGTTTCGTGATAAATAAGAAATTTGTTGATGTTCATTCAAACAAAATGCAGTGTTCCGCAAAAAATAAAATCAATACTCCCTTGAAACATCTAGAAACAAAGTACTACCGGTCGTACATAGATACTACAGCGGATACTACCAGCGCCGTTTGTGGGGAATAGCAAAAACAATCACCGGAAGTTGTAGGAATGTTCTAGACAACGTGCTGTAATAAGAAAATTATACTATTTAAACTATAAAAAAAAAGAATGTAACAAATACATTGTTCATAACAAAATGTATGACATGTAATTACTTAATTGATACATAAAATATCATTCACAAAATGTCATTTTGAACATATTTTGTGGAACATTCTGGAATGTTCTCGAAAATACGATAAAAATGACGGCATCGAAGCTAGCGCCACGTAGTGGGGAGTAGCCACGACTACGACAAGTGGTCCGGTACTCTCAACCTTTTTTGTAATGAATTAAAAGTGTATTTACCGCACATATCTATGATGATTTTAAGTTAGAAATATATATCGAAAATCGATGTAAAACGAATTGTTCACTACACATAAATTTATTGCAGTGGACCATGATTATTTTTCGTGTTTTTTATCTAATGGGGACAAAAAGAACATGTATAAAGGCCTCGTAATAATGGAAACTAGGTATGGAACGCAATCTCCAAGGTTAATGAAATTATAAAAACTGGTAACTTAAGGCGACAGCTATTTATTGCTAATGTAGCAAGACCTAAAACCAATGTGATTTTGATAGTATATGACGTAGAGTGACTAAAATATAGGATCAACATTGGATACCAAATAATGAAGTTCATAGAAGAAAATAGGAAATTAATATTGTCAGTTAATTATTGTGTAGAGAATACGAACAATGTCGCCGTCACAAAATAAAAGGCCCGCTTAGTCAATTTCACTACAGTGTGACGTAAGAAAAAATAGGTAGCAAAAGAATTTGAGTTTTGTCACAAATCAAAATTAAGTTTACTAAATGTACGCAATAGTTTTTTTCTCAGATTAAAAGTCATGCAGAACAGTGTCCTTTTAAAAGACCCTCTAGTGGAGTCTAACTCTATAAAATAGCTTTCCATTTGTCGTATAAGCATTTGTATTAACTAGCCTTGTTGTAAAATTTCATCCCACGCACTGCTACAAAATGTTGAGAGCCGCTGGAATTCAGGGCGCGGACTCCAGAAGCTTCTACTCCCTCACAGATGTCGTGCGTGTGCCGCGTCTATAAATAAGACGTCGCTCCGGTTCACGGCGTCATTTGAAATATACACGAGAATAGATAGTGCTGCACGCTGCGACACTCCACGTGTTGTAACCGCGTTTTTACTAGTCATACAGTGAAGTCAGTACGGTGATATTATAGTAATTGATCCGTGAAACGAATTATCAAGATGCCGGAAGAGATGCAGACCCAGTCGGGCGAGGTGGAGACCTTCGCGTTCCAAGCGGAGATCGCCCAGCTCATGTCACTCATCATCAACACGTTCTACTCGAACAAGGAAATCTTCCTGCGCGAGTTGATCTCGAACTCTTCGGACGCGCTAGACAAGATCCGGTATGAATCGCTGACTGATCCGTCGAAACTGGACAGCGGTAAAGAGCTCTACATCAAGATCGTGCCCAACAAGGGCGAAGGCACGTTGACCATCATAGATACTGGCATCGGTATGACCAAGGCCGATCTCGTGAACAACTTGGGCACGATCGCAAAGTCAGGTACGAAGGCGTTCATGGAGGCGCTCCAAGCCGGCGCGGACATCAGCATGATCGGTCAGTTCGGTGTGGGTTTCTACTCTTGCTATTTAGTCGCCGATAGGGTGACTGTCCACTCCAAGCACAATGACGATGAGCAGTACATGTGGGAGTCTGCCGCCGGCGGCTCCTTTACCGTGCGACCTGACCCTGGCGAGCCTCTTGGCCGCGGTACCAAGATCGTTCTCCACGTCAAAGAGGACTTGGCCGAGTACCTGGAAGAGAACAAGATCAAGGAGATCGTGAAGAAGCACTCTCAGTTCATCGGCTACCCGATCAAGCTGATGGTTGAGAAGGAACGCGAGAAGGAGCTCTCCGATGACGAGGCTGAAGAGGAGAAGAAGGAAGATGAAAATGAGGAAGAGAAGCCCAAGATCGAGGACGTGGGCGAGGACGAGGATGAAGATAGCAAGGACAAGAAGAAGAAAAAGAAGACCATCAAGGAGAAGTACACGGAGGATGAGGAGCTTAACAAGACCAAGCCAATCTGGACTCGCAACGCTGATGATATCACCCAGGACGAGTATGGAGACTTCTACAAGTCGCTCACCAATGACTGGGAAGACCACCTGGCAGTCAAGCACTTCTCTGTTGAAGGTCAGTTGGAGTTCCGCGCTCTTCTCTTTGTACCCCGACGTGCTCCCTTCGACCTCTTTGAGAACAAGAAGAGGAAGAACAACATCAAGTTGTACGTCCGCAGGGTCTTCATCATGGACAACTGCGAGGACCTCATTCCTGAGTATCTTAACTTCATTAAAGGTGTAGTAGACAGTGAGGACCTTCCTCTGAACATCTCTCGTGAGATGCTCCAACAGAACAAGATTCTCAAGGTCATCAGGAAGAATCTGGTTAAGAAATGCCTGGAGCTCTTTGAGGAGCTGGCTGAAGACAAGGAGAACTACAAGAAGTTCTATGAACAGTTCAGTAAGAACTTGAAGCTGGGTATCCATGAGGATTCTCAGAACAGATCAAAATTGGCCGACCTACTCCGCTATCACACATCTGCATCTGGAGACGAGGCGTGCTCACTCAAAGAGTACGTGTCGAGAATGAAGGAGAACCAGAAACACATTTACTACATCACCGGTGAGAACAGAGATCAGGTTGCAAACTCATCGTTCGTTGAGAGGGTCAAGAAACGTGGCTATGAAGTTGTCTACATGACCGAGCCCATTGATGAGTATGTAGTCCAGCAAATGAGGGAATACGATGGCAAGTCTCTCGTCTCTGTCACCAAGGAGGGCCTGGAGCTTCCCGAAGATGAGGAAGAAAAGAAGAAGCGTGAGGAGGACAAAGTCAAATTCGAGAACCTCTGTAAGGTCATGAAGAACATCCTTGACAACAAAGTTGAAAAGGTTGTTGTATCCAACAGGCTCGTTGAATCTCCTTGCTGCATCGTCACTGCCCAGTATGGCTGGTCGGCTAACATGGAGCGTATCATGAAGGCTCAGGCTCTCCGCGACACATCGACCATGGGCTACATGGCTGCCAAGAAGCATCTCGAAATCAATCCTGACCATTCCATTGTCGAGACTCTGAGGCAGAAGGCCGAGGCGGACAAGAACGACAAAGCTGTCAAGGATCTGGTTATCCTGCTGTACGAGACTGCCCTTCTGTCGTCTGGTTTCACCCTCGACGAGCCACAGGTCCACGCTTCCCGTATCTACCGCATGATCAAGCTCGGTCTCGGCATTGACGAGGAGGAGCCTATCCAGGTCGAGGAGGCGAGCGCTGGAGACGTGCCGCCGCTGGAGGGTGATGCCGATGACGCCTCCCGCATGGAGGAAGTGGATTAAAGATCTACCGCCTATGTATTAGCCATTTGTGATAGTGTTTATCTTCTGCATCTTAAGTTTTTTTTGTGCACAGGTGTACAGCCAAAGACTGATTTAGTTCAACAAATTCCATTGAATAATTAATAATCTATTCATGAATAACTTAATTAATAAATGCAAACTTATGTTTGAAATTATGTATGCATTTTATTTCTACCTTATTGTACACTGTTTGTCGTAACATTTTTGAATGAAACCTCATTTGGTTGTTGAGAATTAAATTTTTAAAATAAAACGTTCAATTTTTTATTCTAAAAGTAGATAACATAAAAACAATAACACTTTTAAAAGTCAATTTTTCAGTCAATTCATTTACATTCACCAACTACAACACAAAATCACACCAAGTCCCCAACGGGGTAGGCAGAAAGCATATTACAATCATTTAATTTGAAAGAATATACTTGGAAAATTTTAAAAAAGTCAAAATATTTAATTCATTTACGTACAATAATAGCTTTGTAAAGTACAATAATCTATCTAGACTACAACAAAAAAGTGTCCTGCTATCAACAATAAACTCAATATAGGTACCTACAGAACTTTTAAGCTCAAATATCTTTGTTTATTTCAAATGTCAAATTTAGCCGTATAGGTACATCTTGATAGTAGGATTAAAGCTTGTAAATTATAAGCCTTGCACCATCTTTGGGTGTAGGTTCCAAGAGACCTTTCTAGCATCGCTGCAATTAGGGAAGCCCCGGTAATTTTTTCAAGGATATACCTAAATATGTTTTATAGTTGGTTAGTAAATAGTTACCTACACTCTCATATAATTAATTGAAAAGAAATCATTTCCTCCTTAAGCATAGACAACATTGTTATTCATATTTTCTTTAAGTAGATTGACCTTATTGAGACGCTTTTTTTAAAATAAAATACATTTTTTTTATTCACACTATTATTAATTTATATTTATTGAAATTTTTAACATTATTCTTAATTTAAATTTATTAAAATTTATTTTCTATTTTTTAGTTCGGTTTTCTATAAAAAGCGTGTTTTTAGTTT
>DWUN01000820.1:0-19610 GCA_018249975.1 Passova gellias
TTTAAGGGAACAAGGGGACATAACAGACAGACAGAGACAGAGAAAGCGACTTTGTTTTATACTATGTAATGATAATAAACAAACCCATACATATTTGCACTAATGTACATTATTACTTGATCACCTCCCCTTTTATATTTCAACAGGAGCTTAAACTTTAACATTTGTTTTATTAAAAGAGTATATAGACAAAATGAAATTGAGTAGTTGTATTAAAAATCCAAAGCTTAGTCGATTTGTGTTGTAAGGATTTGTATATTTGTTTTATCTGATTAGGAATAGAAATATATACTGCCACATTTGCAAATGTTCATATACCTAAGTTAAGTTAAGTAAGAAATTAGAAAAAAGAACGATATGGAACTAATTTAGATGTTGATGTTATTTCTATATTTCCAGTGATGTCAGAATTGCTATTTGAGGGTTATGCTATCCCCGCAGTGAGTTACGGTGTGGACTCTTTATTTAGCTTGTACAAAAATGGCATTGGGGATTCAGCACTCATTGTGAACTGTGGTTACCATACCATACACTTTATACCCGTAATCAGAGGTGAAGTGATTGTTGAACATGCCAGAAGAATTAATTTGGGTAAGTGTTTTCAATCAATCAGCTTATTTTGAACATGTTTGATCTTAACGATTTCAATCTAATACCTGATATAATAACATGAGGGCATTTTCTTTGATTGTAAAAACTTGAGAAAACAAACAATAATTCTTTAAACATTACCTAAATGTAAACAAGTATTTTTTGAACTTGTTTTTATAAATACAGTGTGCATTTACCTAATTGCAATAAGACTGGCTGTATTTTAAAATCTGGATTTTAACCATAATTGGAACATTAATTATCATTGCATAAATTAACTATATTTTTATTGTCAAAAACTAAATAAGCCCAGTATGTTTGATAATTTCGGTATGACTGATGATTGATGATTACATACAGGCTTTAATATAGAAATTGTTTTTAGGAGGAAGTGAAATAATTAGCTACTTGCACAAGTTACTCCAGTTGAAGTATCCAGTGCATGTTAATGCAATAACAATGTCTAGAATAGAGGAGATACTGCACGAACATTGCTCCATTGCTCTCGACTATCAGGAGGAGATCAGGAAATGGAACAACCCTGATTACTATGAAGCAAATGTGAAGAGAATACAGCTGCCATTCGTACAGTCCTCTAGCTCGTCTGGATTGACAGGTATTCATTACATGTAAGGTATAAAGTGGTTAGGAAGTTTTCATTTGGGAAACTTTTAAAAAGTCTGCAACCCCGGGAGAAATACTTTGTTAAGTCGGATTCTTACATCAGAAAAGCCCAATCAATGACTAATTAGTCTCTCTTAACGCATTCTCTTCTTCTGTTGTAGTGACGTATCTGCGACGGACCTCTAATAGGATGGATACTAACGAATACTAACTGCATTTACACTAACAAACACTAACTGGACTTATACTACTAATAGTCCCATTCCTGCAGTCCTGTTACTAACATATACTGGCCAACTAATTCTTATTAACACCTATTAACTGATTTCACACTAACGGCCCCAACCCTACAGCCCTATTAGAGGTCCGTTGCAGATGTCCATGGGCGGGACTGCTACCAGCTCGATCGCTACTCTCGTATTATACAAAATAAAAAAAAACGCGTATATAAGGTTCGGTTCAAACTAATTTATATGAATAGAGCGGCCACTTTCCCTAAGTGCTGGGTGGGTGATGCTCCCTGTTTAGTGGTATTTTACTATAGACAGAGCATACTGTAGCACTTAATCCAATTCCAAACTACACAACCCTACGCCCCGTTCCATTGTGGAATATAGCTCACATTGTTGGGTTTGAATAAATATAAGTTAAGTTAAATACCTAATGAAAACTGAACCGAAATTTAAAAGCTCAATACACACTTTGTTGCAGCCGAGCAACAAAAAGAACGAAAGCGGGAGATGGCGCGGCGCTTGCTAGAGATCAACGCTAGAAAACGAGAGGAGAGACTCGCCGAAGATGAGGAGCAAATAAGTCAGTTGCTTATCATTCAGGTATTTTACATTGAGTTTTAAACAAAAAAATTGGTCTCCTTTTATCACTACTATGCATGTTTATGACTTTTACAAAGTATTTAATGCAAAAAAATTGATTTATCTTTAATTTCACTTTGCAGGACATGTTAGAAGATGGTGAAAATATTGAAGAATGCAACGAAGCAGTTAAAGGCTTTGACATTAAAAGCTACACAGATCTTCAGGTATCAGTTTTAAAAAATATTTTTGGCGCTCCCTTCTTACGTGTTTTGAAAGACATTTATTTGTCTACTACTTCAGACACATCCAGAATTGTAATTAAATTTAAGCCACTATTGAATAAGCTAAAAGTCGCATTATCCATTTATTAGTATTCATCACTTGCCGTCACGTATGTCCACGTGAGAACTGAAGAGTTAATCAAGCAAGCACATTCAATATTGTTATTCTTTATAATAAATATATGCAAGGTAGTAATATATGTCACTTAGCATTTTATCTGAACAATAACATTTTGTTTTCTCATATTTTTTAAATGTAAAAGAAACATGTCAGATCCGATAAGGATAGAGATATTAGGCACTCGGTAAGCTCTATCTATCCCGTTATAGACCTGGCGCGATATTATAATAATAATCTTTAAATGCATATTTTTCACAGAGACAAATATCAAATATAAATGCCAGAATCGAAAAGAACAAGCAACGTATAGCGGCGGCGGCCAACGCGGAGGAACATCTAGAAACTCGTCCCACGGGCCGCCTGCAGCCGCCCTCCGACCCCGAAGCGCTCCAGATTTGGCTCAACGATATGCGAGCTAAGGTACACAATCATGCGTGCATATTACACTTAATATGTATATTTGAAATATTTTAATTGCCGAAAATTACTTAATAATGTTAAAGTTCATCACCAAATGAATTTTAAACGAATTGAAATCAGAAAGGAAGAAGTTAAATGATTACTGAAAGTTACTACGCGGTAGTACCGCGAGGTGTGCGGGCGGCGCGAGGCGCGGCGGGCGCGACGCGCGGCAGCGCTGCGGCGGCGCACGGCGGCCGCGGCCGAGCGCATGCGCGTCATCTCGCGCCTGGCCGCCGCCGGGGACGACTTCGGCAACCAAGACTCCGACTGGGACGTCTACAAGAGGTCACTCACCATCCGCCTTGAACACCTCACTTAGCGATACTCGTTTTCGATGCAACACAGCTCTACACTGTCTAAACATTAATAGTATATGTTCTAGTATTTCGTCTCATACGTAGAATTTACGTACCTATAAAGTGGTTGGAGTTACCTACACAAAAAAATATATAAATTGTCATCATTTGTCCTTTTATCTGCAGTAATGCCTGTTAAGTTGTATCGCCAAGTTTGTGGTTTCAATTTGTAGATATACTATCCTCATTAACACTTTAGCATAAGCCGCGAAGCAGATTCAGATTCGGAGGCAGACGGCGAGAGACAGATGGAGCTGGAAGAAGCGCTGCGAGAATACGAACCGCAGCAGTCCTCTCACCAACACCACCAGCTGCATCTCGCCATCGAACCTTTCAGGTACTATTTAAACTATTATGCAGTCTTTGACCTTTTGTAAAACAAATTGGGTCATTAAAACCATTTTTGCATCTGGCTGCTTGATACGGGATGTAAATTTGTCTAGTAACTGGAAGATATTGCACCTCGGGAAAACCTCAAATCATCATGAATAAATATTTTCTTTCTTTATCATAATTCTCGATACGTCACGATGAGTTTTGTGACTATGATAATCCTAAATTTTAATATATTTTTCTTTTTTGTGACACTTTTAAGGGCTGCTGAACTAATGTTCCAACCATCAATGATGGGAAACGTAGAAGCTGGGCTGGCGGAAACCATGGAATATTTGTTCAAGCATTTCAGTGCAGAGGATCAATTGTTACTGGCAAATAATGTGTTTCTGACGGGCGGCTGTTCACAATTTCCAGGTACCTATGTAAATCAATTTTGGGTTAGGTAGATTTTTCCTTCTCATCACTTTATGAAAATCAAATACCTGTTTGCTTATCATACAGCCAATAAATAATTATCAACAAGCCTTATCAAAAGTTCAGCCATTTTCATTCCTAAACTCGTCAACGTTTAATATGGACATACGGTACGTGGTAAAGGTATAAGTTACAAAGGTTTAATATAGAAATATGTTTATTGAAGTAATTACTGGTCACATCAATATTACACCCACTGCCGTCTTTGTACCTACCATATATGACAAAGAGTACATTTTGTTTTAGTCGCCAAGTGCTCCACCGTTCGCACTGATAATGGTACTTTTACTAGACATGACAGATTGTCGTAACCAAAGTTTAGATTGAACAATTAGCAATTTAAAATCTCAAATTTGCAGGTTTGAAAGAACGGTTAGAAAGAGAGCTACTAGAAATGAGGCCATTTCAGTCAACACATAAAGTCGTGATGGCTAGAAACGCTAACCTCGACGCTTGGTACGGCGCGAGGGATTTCGCCGGAAGCAATGAATTCGAAAACTGGTGCGTTTCGAAAGAAGAGTATTACGAAATGGGCGGAGAATACTTGAAGGAGCATCACGCCGGCAACAAGTACCACAAGAGCCCGGCGCCGCTCGTGGACAACACGCTGGCGCCGGCCGGCGACGCGAACGTCGTGAAGGAAGAGATAGTAGTAGACTGCTAGATTATATCATTTGATTCATTTACTACCTCTCTTTAGACAACAATAAATGATGAACATGTGATGTGTTTGTTATAGGTACCTAATGTTTATTTATAACCCTAAAATTTATCTTACATCTAAACTTTACAGGGCCAGTCATTTCTGTAGTTTTTGTGTGAGCGTCCATCCGGATCATAATGCTTATACTGTAATTTAATATCCGCTATAAAAATATTTTTTTAAAGGTCGTTATATTTGTACACTGTTCTATCAATTAATCGTAGAAAATTCGTATATATTAGGCTATGAGGGGAATACCCTCACCAGATTTTGTGCAACAATCGACCAAACGTTATTTCAAAAGCAATTCTTGATTCAAAATTACTTCATTATTTCACTTTGGCCCTTGTTACGAGACGTAGCAAACGAATAAGTGAGAGGAAACGGTGAACGTATGTGAATGAGTTTATGAAAATAAACTTAATTATTCAATCATAAATGCACTCTACAAAACGCAATAATACGTTGCAATGTCGTGGTCAAATAGTAAAACTATATTCTCTAAATACTTTCATGAAAATAATATGAAAACAAAACAAATAGCTGCATCATCAGTGATCGCTGATCGCTGTGAGACATGGATGTGTGTGTACTTAAATACAGGGAAAGGATTCGCAAGATAAACAATACAATTAGCCACAAATATCATGGCACGTTTATTTTTCTCCACTACATGGCGACCTCTAAAAGAATCGTGACTTGTTATTTTGAATTCATTATATATTTTTATTAGAGCTCAACAAACTGAGCGCTAACGAATAATTTTACAATGTATAATTTTCATAAAATTAAATAAACTCTGTATTTATTTTGATCTCAATATAAATCACTATAAACTGAAAAGAATTTAAAAATGTTTTGTTAGTTCGCTAATTATATTGATTGATGATACTATATAATAAAGAGTACATTTAAAAAATCACATTAAAGCATATACATAATGCTGACTACATAAATGCCCTTACAGCCTCTTTACTGTAAATAAGTTGTATACTCTTAAAGAATTAACGATAAACAATAGTAAAAAATACAATAGACGTTTTTCAGTTTAAGGTGGTGATAACACCTAACACTGTCCCGCGTGTCGCACGGCCCGTACCAAACGACTCGCCACGAATAGCTTCTCTACTTAATATCACACTACGACGTATACTCATAGGGGAACATCTACGCTTATATTGTAAAGGTAATATGCAGACCGTCCTCTGACCTCGACTCGACCCACAACTGACCACGAACAAAAACAATAACATTAAGTGTTATCAGCCGCTTAAGATATAACTAATAATAATAATAAAATTTATCACAATATCTTCAGACTATAAAAAAAAAACAAATATATAACGTAAATGAGGCTGTAAAGGAGCTATAAATCACGTGCAATTTAATACACCACAGTTAACAAATCTAACTTATGTAAAATATAAACTAGCCTAAAAATTTTAACAATAAAAGAAAAAACAGTTGTAGTTAAAATATTGGTCATTAAAACTCTGTAGAGCTATAACTAAATGACCGTAGCAAAAATTATCATGCCATGATGTTTATTTGTGGAATTTCAATAAAATTAGAATTAAAAGTATGTAAAATACTCCAAAACTCGTAGTGTGGCTTACAGCCAGTAATATATTTTGTCAATAATCATATATGACTACAAATCGTAAAAAATCAGTGACTTAGAAATAGCTCTCAGTATATAAAAAAAAGTTAAAATCCTTAGGCTGTACTCTCGTATGATTATGATGTAAGCAACGCAATATGTTGGCAAAGCGGAAGTTCGCGTAAATCTAACGATACAATACAACTAAATATTTATGTACCTTAGACGTAACGATTACAAGGCTCACTGTTATTTGCACATAAAACTACCACGATCAAGTAAACTGTCGGCGGCCGCGGCCCCCTACACTAGTACTCTGCATCGATAAGGGAAGTAAGTATACATTTATATGTACGGGTAAGGATATGTACGTTTTTTTTAATCGAATGTCAAATATTACCCAAACCGGTTGGTCCAACACCACAACCGCTCCGATGTTATCCAACGAAACTAAACGGATACGATCTAATTTTGCCAATGTTTTGATGAGTATTCTTGTTTCAAAGTTGTCGATTCCATTTGTTACTCAGTCTTTTCTACGGTTGAAACGTAAGTAGAGAAAGAGGAAATACAACATATAACACATTCACGGTTACATAAAAGTCAAGTAGCTCAATATTTACTTCTAAGTATAGTTACTAAACATCGGTATGTAAAATAGTTTGGGCTCAGTAAAGTCTTACAAATTAAAGATCCAATAAATGTTGGCCGCTAGAAGCTTTATAGGATCGTTTAATCAATTTGTACATCTTCACTGTTATGTTGGTACTGACGTTCTACGAAACGTTTACATTTTCCTACAAGAAATTACGTAATACGAATCGAAAACGTAAAGCTAATTTCGTAAAACGAAAGGACCATTTCGCTCTTAACTTCCCTCTCGACTCGATTAGGGCGACGCAACGATGAATTAAAATAGTAATGATAAAAGGAAAACAATCATATGATAGAACAGATAACAACAAAAATATATTACAATTCTAGGTATTCATATAGATATTAATCCCGGTATCCGAGTCGAAGAGTAAAAGCTAAGATGACATATACATATTATATACTTTATATATACCTAATTCTCTATGTTGGTGTTTCTTATTACAATTCGTAATATCTATGGATAATACGCCGGTATTAACGTTCAAAAACACATTACACATATTTTAAAATGTTGCTACAAACTATGGATAAATTATGCTTTTTAATTTTAATGGTGATAATATAACTGGTAGCTGAGAGATTAGTAAACTACTCTTTAAACCAAAATTCTAGTTTCTCTAAATAATACTGTTATCAATGGCTTGGTAAGAAACTTAATCAAAAATCAATAAAATTTCGAAAAACACGGAAAAATATGAAGATGTTACTTCTAATTCACCATTACTATCTGGGCAACTAAATGCATCCGTCATGTTAGTTTACCTTAAAGTACATACAGTTTCACTTTATTTTAAAAATGACAAAACCAGGTATTGGCCTATTTTCTCGTGTTTCAAATACAGAACTACCAAAATATAAAAAAATATTGAGGACTATCAAACAACATTTATATGTATATATTAATATTATTATCTACAAGGAATTTAGATTTTTTATATCCAAAGTATACTTCTGCACTAAATACTCTATAATTAATTCCAATAATGTTTTATCAGTTCGATATTATTCACGTTTGTAGAGAAGACATTTCTACAAAACATGAGTTCTTACTTTTAGCTTTTTGATTTGCTATAATATTCCATGCCGTCCAATAAATAAATACTACCGTTATTTACAAATTTTGACCTCCCACATGGACATACACATGTAAATAAAATCGTGTATAATATATTATATGGAAAACAACAACATGAACGGAACAAAATATATCAACTGAAAGAAAACAGTGGTTCAGATAGAAGTCGGCACATAACACTGAGAAGGCGAGTTCTCTACAATATTTATTTCCAATTCTACCCTGACCTGCAAACTTAACTAAACTTACTCTACCACTCATTTATATAGAAATGGCACCAATCTATCTTTGATATCAATAATGGCAAACCATAAGGAACCCTCGCAGCGGACACTTGTCACACCCCGTGGCCAACGACTGTCTCAAGGTATTGGAAGACTACAGCGCTATACACTATTCGTAATACAACTATTATTCGAAATACAGTAATGAAATGTTTACCGCGACTCTTGCCAGAACGTGTTCGTCTAAGGGAACTTTGGGTACCCAACATGGAAAAAAATAGCTGTGATCTCCACTCGCACTCCATATGAAAATATGTCCGTGTGAAACTCGTAAAAGAAGTGTCACAATGATGTTACGATCGATATTGCCTAACGTCGCTATCTGCTAGAAGGCACACAAAGTTAAGTACGAAGCTTCACAAATAATTCGCGTCGCGTGCGACGGCGCACCCGCTGGCGCCCTCTGCACGAGACCAACACAACTTATTATCAACCAAACGTGAATAAAAATATTGCCAATTTCATGTTGCAACAGGCACTTGTCTGGATTTCTCCAATAAACATCATATTAAATTTACAAATCATGTGAAGCTTTAGTTATTGCCTCCGAGGACTCTGCGATGGTGGCTATCATTTTGTACTTGTAAATTGTTTATTATCATTATAATAATTTCGGAAACATTATTTTATTAAAGCATTCTTACGGATTAAATAGGAGGAGTATTATCTAAGAGTCCATTAATTTTTTTCATTGATCAAAATACATTTACCTCTTCAGTAACAGTTCTATAAAATTATTGAACATCATATACACCGACACATTCTAAGTTAAAGCATTGCAATAAGATATTGTTATTCACTACGACTAATGAAGACGTGGATGACAAGCGTACATGTAACGATCATTAAAATTTAGAATTTTAATTGGAGATTTACCATTCACGATGCCGAAAGTTATCACTAAGCAAATTAGAATATGAGATCAAAAATTTAGGCCTACAATCTACGATGAGACGTTTAAGTAATGATTTATGCATGCCACCACGAAAATTAATATAATCATGTGATGGTAGAGATAAATCACAGTTGTGGATATAATAAATCACAATGCATATCATAGGCGGTACCGCTACGTGACTACTGACTACTGCACTCCGCCGCCGTGTGGCCGCCCGCGACGTGCTCGCTGCCGCCTCCCACTCGTCACGCCCGACCGAATACCAAATTAAATCGCGAAATAAATAAACTCAATATATAATAAAGAATCTGATTCTGTGCATAAGTCCACGCTGGCGCCTCTCGCCGAGGAGCCTCTGCTCTATTCTTTCTATCGTTCATCAATTAGCTGCTCGTTACGTTGGCTGCCCTTCTTACGTGTAATACATGCTGTCTTCGTACGGGTTAGCCAAGAGCTGCGAAAGACACAAACATATATAATTTATTTTCGTCAACACAACAGTAATACTCAACTAGAAATTTCGTTTTAGTGATCAGAATGGTCAAATAAAATCTATTGATTAGAAATGGTTGAGACAGAAAATCAGAATTTTATGTAAAATCGCAATTTTTCCATACAGCAATACTTTAATGAAATCTAATTTAGGGTGTTCCTAAAATGTGTATTTCTTACATGTTTTGTTTGTTTTAGAGCACTCATTCAAAATACATAATAATGTGTAATGTTACATACCATAACCGACGATCAGTCGGTGAGACGCATCTGGCCCGACATCTGCGGCTGGGGCGTGGGGGTGTGCGGGGGAGGAGGCGATGCTACAACAATATCGTAACATGACTATCTAAATACATAGTTACTACTGTCGTTATAATACTAAAGTTACCGAAAGTTATTGTCATGGTGCTGATAAGGCAAATATCTGAGAAATTAAAAACAATTTCTATGTCAATAAAAAACTCTTGACCTAACAATTTATGAATACTGCTGTTATTTCTTTATATAATAAAATCATAATAACTAAGCTACGTAAATATATATTTTACTGAAAAAAGAATTAGGACATTCAACGACTTAAGCAATATAGGCAGTGTCAGATGTTTTTAGAATACTCACAAATAGATGCGATGGATTGTGGTGACATGGCAGACATCTTGCTCGGCGTGTCCTGCATCGACACCTGGGTGCCCTGGGAGGTCATGTAACGATTCACCATCGGCACGAAGCTGTAACAAAATTGTGGTCTATACTAATCAATACTACTATCGTAAAGAGGTACATAAGTGTTTGTAGGTGGCCATTTGTGAAACTACCCACAGATTCCAAAAATGCTGCTACTAAGAGATAGACAATTTGTTCTCGATTCACGTAGTCCATTTTCTATTCTGATAAGGAACTAAAAAAAACACAGTAGACGCATTTACACATACGTATATATAAGTTGGCACTTGTAGTACATAATAGCATTTCCTCCGGATGAAACCGTGAGCTGCCTCTAATGTATATATTGTGTGTTTAATATGAGTAACAACTGGATTGTTTTAATACCAAAAATATTAGTTATAAAAAATTCCATTAGATCTTTGCCCACAACTGCCTTAAATTTCTGTTAGTATAATCTAGTTTGCTCAAAGGATATATCCATAAATATATACAACACAATATACTATATTGTGCACAATATTATCAAGAATAACAAGAAACATCAAAAGCCAGTATAGTATTATCTGAAAGGTCATTTCTAAGAGTATAAAATAATAGTAAAGAAGAGTACAAAAGTAACTGCAACCCAACATTGAATCTCAAGTAATTCAATAATATAGGGTATACCTTAAGTCACACACGCCCGGCGAGTCATAGTTGCCGTTGTTGGTGTTGGTGGCGACGCTGTTGAGCGCGTTGATGCTGTTGGCCGACATGTTGCTGTGGTTCTCGCGGTGCACGCGGTTGTGGTGTCTGATGAGGATCGAGACTAAATTTCAATTGACCAATACAAATGAACAAAACTAGTGGATAATAATGAAAAACTAGAGCTTACATTACGATTTATACGTCATTCACGTCCGCGTCATTTTATGTAATTCTAAAATAACAGTAGCCTAAGTTACTGCTTATTACATCCACTATCTTTTGTATCTTGTCTTTGTGACATTGTGTGTGTTTAACAATTGAATTGTAGGCAAAAAACTTGAAAATTCTAGTAGTTACTGTCAATTTAATTATTCAAATTGCTAAATATGTGAAGTCACATCAGACAGGGCTCTTAGAAACGTGAATATCTCATAAAAAAAAACCACTAAATTTGCGTAACGCAAATCATGAACGGCCCCTAATATGAGGCGTGAACGAAACGAACGAACGAAAGTGAACAGATGTCAGACTCACCGGATGAGATAGCTGTCGCGCACGAAGGTCCGGCCGCACACGCTGCACTCGTAGCACGAGCCGGCCGAGTGCGTGCGGATGTGCAGCGCGAACTGCGACTTGGACGTGAACGTCATCGAGCACCGGTCGCAGTTGAGCGGCTTGTCGGCCACGTGCGACCATCTGGTGGAATTGTCGATACACTATAAATGTATGCTATGTAAACTATGTATGCGCCGAGTACCCGGCATTCTACGCTGTTGTTGAACTACTTCGAATAGGAAATCGATAGCCCGAAACAAGTGTATTACACGGTTTCTTGACAAAATCATTATGAACTCGTACCGAGTAATTCAAACGAATATTCTGCATAGCTGTATTCGATTACTGGACATACATTGTACTAATAAATACTTCAGGATATACTAGTATATACTATATACGGATCTACTGGTAACTCTCAAGAATTCATCGAGGACTTAGAATTCATTGAGTACTTTCAATTTATAAATACTTCAGTGCACAAAGTTTTTATTGAATACGTAACTTGCGACAATTTTATATACCTGTGCGCCGTCACGTAGCTCTTCACAGCAAATCTCTTTTGACATATGTCACAAGCGTATGGCCGTTCACCTGCAAACGTTAGCGTATCTTAGTAATGTTTAATTGAATCACTTTTTTTTCTAATAACCACTTAAATAATAATAATAATAAGCAATCTATACAACAAATGAATGCAAACAAAGCTGTACCATAGGCAAATAAATGTTGTTAAAAAGACGGCAAGATGCAATTAGACAGTATGATGCAGTCTGAAATTAATGAATTTAAGCCAAGAAAATTATAACAAATAATACAATGCTGAAACTCGAGTGATGTACGATGTAGCGGATGATTGAAATGATACTACAACAGTTGTCGGTGCCACATCATTGAGTCCACTATAAAGAGTACCTGTTATCGCAATTTGCCGTCTTCTATGCAATATCTTCCAAACACGATGAGAACGTTCACACAAAAACATAAGCTCAATTCAATACAGCGTGTGTGAATTAAATCACCTTTGTGCTATAAGCAATTGGACAAGGTGCACTTGTAAATCGTTAATAACTGTGATTTGCTAATTGACGGGTCCCAACTAGAATCGTTAAATACAATAATATTTTAAAGTATAAAAGAATTGTTACCTCGCATACAAATGTAACTTGTCCTGCATGAAAACTGCGACCACAAACGTTCATGTCGATTTATAATAAACGTGCCACGAAATTCCTTAACCACGTAGTAAGTTACAAGTCAATATAATAAATAAAATACATTTGAATGTAAAGAATTTTTTTTATTATATTTATTGTAAATCGACATGCGAGCCGCGGCCGCAAACGATCGGGGGGTAGATATAGAACGCGCATCCGTCATACCGGTGTGGATTCGCTTGTGAATGTTGAGTGTAGATTTCTGCGTGAAGCGTTTGTAACAGACATCGCACTCGAAGGGCCGTTCGCCAGTGTGCGTGCGCATGTGTATTTCCAGGTACGGCTTGCAAGTGAACGCCGCCGGACACTCCATGCATTGGTACGGCCGACCTTGCTCTAACCAGTATTTCACGTTAGACACCACCTCAACTCGACACCGCATATCTCATATAATTTATATTTTACACACTATAATATTCATCTCATCTCAGTACTCACAATAATTATATAGCTCCTTATATGTGGCACCGACAACTTTTAACATCAAATGATACATTATACTTATTAGCCATTGTGAGTGCAGTCTTGACAATGATTTGTCCATTTTACAGATATAGGTAGTGGCAAATAATATATATCAAATAATTAAAGTGTTTGATTTTATATGCTACTGTATTGTTTAAATTTACTCAGTGTGTATGCACAATTGCAATTTGAGACTTAGAACCATGTAAAATTATTAAGCTAATGTAAGAGTACAATGGTATTCTTAATATCATTGTCAAGATTACCTTTCAATAGGTATATTGGGAAGGCGACTGACCTGTGTGCGTTCTTTTGTGTATATTGAGTGTAGATTTTTGCGCGAATCTTTTGAGGCAAACGTCACACTGGTAGGGTCGCTCGCCCGTGTGCGTGCGGTTGTGGATCTCCAGATACTGCTTGCAGGTGAAGGCGGCCGGACACTGCAGGCACTGGAAGGGCCGTCCCTGCACTGCAAACAAAACGGGTTTAAAGTCGCAGACGCAGCGCCCCGCCGCGGCCTCGCCCGCTCCGCACCGGCCCCCTCATGCACACGTGGCTCCGAGCCGCACCCGGCACGTACCTGAGTGCGTCCGTTTGTGAATGTTGAGACTTGACTTCTGAGTGAAGCGCTTCAGGCAGATGTCGCACTGATAAGGCCGCTCGCCGGTGTGCGTGCGCGTGTGAATCTCCAGGTATTGCTTGCAGGTGAAGGCGGCCGGACACGACAGGCACTGGAACGGTCTGCCCTGGACTGGTGCCCAACACATATATTATAGCAGCGACGAGCCCGCAAGGACGCTAGACGCCCTCGCACTACGGAGATCGCGGCGCGGACTGGTCGCCGCTCGCCGCTTACTCCGCTCCAAATCTTTGCGCACCCGAACAAAGCTACGTCATCCGAGGGAATGAACGAGGAACGAAAGTAATACGACGAGAGAGATTTGGAGGAGAGGCCAAACTGAGTGAAGGGCTGGGGGCGGGCGGTGCGCCAGTCCGACCCGCGGCTGTCACCCACCTGTGTGCGTCCGTTTATGTATATTGAGGCTGGACTTCTGCGTGAAGCGCTTGAGACAGGCGTCGCACTGATAGGGCCGCTCGCCTGTATGCGTGCGCATGTGAATGTCCAGGTAGGGCCGGCGGGCGAACGCGGCCGGGCATTGCCCGCACGAGTAAGGGCGCGCTTGCACTGCGCCCAGTGCATACACAAAAGCGAGTAACGCACGTCGCGCGACGCGCAATCGGCAACGATGCCTTTGGCCGCCCGCCCGCTGCCAATCTCGTCCCGGCCCGTTCCGGCGCGTGTGGCGACGGTCGCAAAACGATTTTGCAGATTTAGACCCCCAATTTTGTTTCGATACCGGATAGAGGTACCGAGGCGCCAATATTGCGTCATTGCAGCGATTGCATTACCGCTTTTGTGAAAGAATTAATATTCATGAAGAAATGATGAGTACAACAATGGCATAGGTACTAAAACCACCGAAATGACCGTGCGGGATAGGCGACGGGGTGTATGACCGGTGGAAATAATAATGATAGGGTACAACGACATCGGTAAGTGCAGAAGTATAAGCGCGCGTTTTAATGAGTTATAGATATCGAGAGAGGTTAGTCGGAAGCAACGATACGAAAGCTTGAAATAGGGAACGTAAAAACAACGGGTTAGGCGGGCAACGGAAAAATAGGAACGAAGCGTGACGCTAAATGAGAAGTGAGAACTGCACATCGAGTCATCGAGTCGAAGGTTGGCGCTAATCGTATCGGATAGGAATGCTGCAGTTGTAGTTATGTATATGTGGGCTACTAACCCGTATGTATTTTTTCGTGCAAATTGAGCGCGCACTTCTGCGTGAAGGACTTGAGGCAGACGGTGCACTGGAACGGCCGCTCCCCTGCGCCGCCAACACACGGACACGGGGGGACAGAGAAACAAAACAAAACCACGATGGACAAATAATTCTATTCAAACATTACACGAATACCAATTGCTTCTCAATGCACTACCATGAGGGAATTTTAACAATGTTATTTGTCCATCAAACATAGTCTCTCCTACTTAAAACTTAAAATCCTCACAACGTTCACATGCTTTACTGTTAAAAGTTTGTGAATAGTTTTTGAGCGCGTTCCGCCTGTAACGAGTGTGATATTCGTATCAACCAATTTACAATATGAAATGACAACACTTCCAAATCGCTAACCGTGTCAGTAACTTGATTGAATTGCAACAAAAAGAAAACCGGGAAATTTAAATGCTTGGGAGCCCTTAAAACTATTCACAAAAATGGTGTCAAAGCCACAAGAGTATTCATGTAATATTGTCATATTAATAGTACATTTTTCAATTGTGACTGAGAGACCGAAGGCGAGTAGAAATTAAAAATGATCAAGGGACCCACCGGTATGGATACGTTTATGAGTGCCAAGGCTGGACTTCTGAGTGAACCGCTTGTCACAGATGTCGCACTGATAGGGACGCACTTTGTTGATCAGCGATTGGATGTGCTCCTCTAGAAATATCAACAAAATTCAGCTACAACAACCGTTCCGTTCGGCGCGCAGTCAAATAAGATGGTGCCTAGTAACGTGAGCTCTATAATAACAAATTCATTCTCTACTTAAGGATTTTAGGGCAAATTGCCTACCAGTGTGTATTTTCCCGTGTCGGCCCAGGCTGGACTTCTGAGTGAAGCGCATAAAACAGATGTGGCACTGGTACGGCCGCACTTTCTCTAACAGGGCTCGTCTGTGTTCCTCTATAAGGTATACGGTTTCGATATAGCGTCTTTACATCCACTCGGGCAATGTTCAATTCAATTTGTAACACCTAGCAGTTTTATAGATAAATAAATAATACACTCATTCACACACATACAGGGGGAGGTAGTCTGTGCAAATTCTATGTACCGATCTGCCTCAAGGGGTGACGTCACGCACAAGTATGCAGTAGGTAGAAATACCCACCGGTATGTATTTTTCCGTGCCGGCCCAAACTAGATTTCTGAGTGAATCTCACAAAGCAGACGCCGCACTGGTAGGGACGTTCCTTAGCCAGCAGCGCACGTCTGTGTTCCTCTGAACGAAATCATCGGACAAATCAGGAAATGGCTTATATTTTATTTTCAAGATTGCAGATTGTTTACTAGCCGATAGAACACTCTGCCGCTCAAGTTAATCAATGCGAGAGGGCGACGGTGAAGGCGTCGAGACAAGTGAACCCACCCGTGTGTATTTTCTTGTGTCGGTTGAGGCTGGAGCTCTGAGTGAACCGCATCTGACAGAGCTCACACTTGTAGGGCCGCTCCTTCGCCATCAACGCGCGCATGTGCTCATCTAGAAGCCAGGCCACATTCCAACAACTCACACTTATGCACGCTAATGATCTAAGCCACGCCGAGAACACACAATGGACGCGCGCTCGCGTGCACGGTTCGGTCCACTGTACGTCCTGTACCTCCCCCTGTTTACCTCACATCAGATTGTCTCCCTCACGCCCTGATCTTAATTCGGTCATTTTAATTACGTGACACAACTCAAAAACTATTCACATCTTTATGTTAAGCATATGTATTGTATTGTAAGCGATCGACGAACGATCCATGTGTGTCGCACCAGTGTCGTGTTTAGATTATGATAGGTAAAATTTAAGTCTAATAACTATTTAGAGCTACAGGAAATAGTACATATATGTTCGTTTAAAAGCTCCAAACCGAGGCCGGGTATCATACACATCATTACAAGCCTAAAGTCCTAATAAAACGGAGTAAAATATAATCTACATAAATATATTACATAGCCACAGGGTACATTTTATATATAATACTAAAATTATAATCGTTACTGGCGTGTGTATGTATACATGCGCATTTTGGCAGTAATTCGTGATCATTTACTTCCTCGAATATTGTGTATACGCTACACTGTATTAAAAATACCGTTTTACCGTAAATACTCGCAAAATAAAATACAATTGTATCACATAAAAATAAAAATGTCAAAATATCAGGGCGTCAAAAAAAGGTAGTAATAAAAATGTTTGGATTGCAAATTAAAATAAGGATACCATAAACATTCACATACTTCGGTATCGCGAAAACAGGAGGAGGTCGACTTGATCGAAATATAAAAAATCTATAGGTTCCATAATAACACTTAACAATCCCCTCATGGTACAACAAACGATTTGTATTTTGTATGGGAGTTTTCAAATCACACTCGTAATGTAACTTCCATAGCTGCTATTTTACGCATGCTTCCGAATGTGTTGAGACACGCAATTGATTCATTCGAGTTACATTGAAAATGGCACTTCCAATCCAAGTTAAGGAGCTAACCGCCCAATGTGTCTAAAGATAAATAAAATTTTATTGGAAATTTCAAAGGCATCTGAGCCCAAACGCAGAGGGTTATAAATGTAACCAATGTCAATATGGAAATTACATTAGAAGTACATACTTTTATATATGTGTATAGTAAAGGTGGTTTTATTACTCAGATAATGCCAGTTCAACTATAAAGTAGTGAAGTCCATATTTTCAAATAACGAATATTTCAGATATAAGCCCCTACCATCATTTTGCATAGAATTTTGTTAAAACAGTTTCAAAGGTACACTGCAAGCGTCTTGTATAGACTCCTTTACTTTACAGAATATATTAAATTCCATTTTAATTTGTTGGTTGTTTTAACATATAAAACAATTGTACAACATTCATAGAGTAGAATATTGAATCTAAATTGGAAACAAAAATAATTAAGCATAGAGTATGAAAGTCATATTGTAGAGTTTTAAATCGACGATCTTGCTTCATTTATTCGACTCTATTAATGTCTTTAAAATATATAGGAAACAATTAAACGACAGTCATGATCGCTATCTAAAAAGGCAACGTGTGATAACTCACCGGTGTGGACGCGTTTGTGCGTGTTGAGACTGGACTTTTGTGTGAATCTTTTGAGGCAAAGATCGCATTGGAACGGCCTCTCGCCCGTATGAGTGCGCATGTGAACCTCGAGATAGGGCTTACGGCAAAAGGCTGCATCGCAAACCTACCAATAAATTTCACCATTTCAACTTAATTATATAACAAAAACAATAGATAAATAGTTAAATGAGTTAACAGAAAATATTGATATAATTATTTTTTTAGTTTCCGACTTTTAGTTACCTAATATGAGTATTATTGATAGATAAAAATCTCCCATGAATTCCATATAAAGTAATTCAATTATTCTCGTAGCCTAACTTACATAATGAACCTATTACTATCTAAAATTGATAAACAATATTTTACATGTAAATTGACATATGAAGATTTACAAGGCAATTATTATAAGCTAGTATGAGTTAACAGCTAACGTGAAGTGAAAATGCTTTGATGACCACATTCAAGAGATGAAAACCACCATACGATCGCATCATTTAGTAAAATATATCTATATTGTTATATATGTCCGTACCGTGCATTGAAAGGGTTTATTTCCCGAATGGAGCTTCATGTGGACGTAATATGAAGAAGCTGATGATAAGACTTTACCACAAACCTGAAATGAAGGAAGAGAGAAAATGTAAACGGCATCCGATTTGAGATTATTTCGAGTCCGATTTAATATTATACTCGACTTGAAATGTTAATTTTAAAATTATTAACCAAACGCGCATATACCTTGCAGGCCTGGGGCTTTGAACGCGGTACCGATTGCCCCCCATTTGTTATTTCCATCTTCGTTTGAACCGATCCCATATCTACACCCATGCCCTGTGAACAATTTTATATTTAGTATGTTTCGAAGTTAAAAATTATCAGAATGTAACAGATCGCAATAGGAGCTGTACCTGCGCACACTGTCGCCCGTCCATATCCATATCAACACCCTCATCCTCCATTCCTTTGAAGCTCAACTGTAAATTAAGACATTGTTGGATATATCACTAGTTTGAAATATCAATTGAAATTTCACATTTATTGTAACGTGGCACACACTGAGATTCGTGTTGTGTATACTATTGACACACACACAAAAGGACTAAAGCAAAGTTCAGTCGGGAATTGAACCCAAAATGAAATTCAAATCTTCCAAGCTTTAGATTGACATATTGAACGTTGTGCTTAATGTAATTTAAAAGACAATTATATTTTAATACTAGCTGTCCCGGCGAACTTCGTACCGCCTAACAATAAATAAACAGTTTAGTTTTTGATCATATTTGACGGGACCCATCGTACATCATATGATGTTTGACAGGT
>DWUN01000821.1:0-19610 GCA_018249975.1 Passova gellias
AGTTATCTCTTCGTCCCTACACGGATGTTCAAATAACGTTTAATAATATTTTAAGTCTAATTTTACCGACGCCGTACGAGAGTTATTTCTTCAATTCTTAATTTTTTTTAACATCATTCAAATTTAAATATTTCATACGTCCCGTGACAAATATCAAATTTTTCGTATCAACATTAACATGTACATCTACATCAATAACATTTAAAATTGGTACAATAATACTGACAAATAATAAAATATACAAGAAGATGTATCTCGAAATGTATCTAAATACTAGGAATGTATTGTTCGCAATATGAAGAAACTTTTCTATTTATATGATATTTAAAGGCTTGCGCTTGCCGGCTATTGCGACGTGGTACAGGACGCAGCGTATTTGGCTAGAAAGTGTCCGCTCGAATATCCCATATTTTTTGCAACACGCGTAAATCTGCGGAACTTAATTGCTATTAAATTTAGTTAACGAGTTAACAATGCTTCGCCACAATCCGGAGATACTGTAAATGACGGTATATACAGGGTGGCCCAGGTGTATTTCAAGCAGCGATCGCTAGCTTTATGAAAGAACAACTCGACAGATAATAAATACAGGGTAATAAGATGTGAAACTAGTTTTAATGTACTGAACGACTAAACAAGGGATAATAGCTAAAGACAGAAACAGATTAACTACAGTTATTATTACAATGTTACATATTTAATCGTTGATGAAATATTTGGGGTGATAAAATTTTAATACTAACGATTTGTTTATTTCTAATACTACTTTCATATTAAACAAAAATTTTACAATACTCAATGTGATATCGCAAGATAAAGATAGAAACATTTACAATAAGTAGAAAGTTTAAATTACATCAATAGTATGAAAGTAAAAATGGAAAGCATATTGCAATATTTTTGTTTAAATATAAAAACATGTATAAATGAAGTAAAATCAGAGATTACAAGTTCTTAATACTAGAGTCCAAATGTACAGATTAAAATTATTTAACTACAGTAACAACATAACGTAACTAGGAACATAAGTGCTATGAGGCTGTACATGTAAACGAAATGTGCCCAGTGTAGCCGATGAATAAGATATCTTTGTCCAAGATATATTTGAACGTCTTGCAGGCTTCTCGTCTTATTTGAAGCTGTAGCCTCCAAAAATTATTAGGATGATTTTAGAGGGATTCATACTACGTGTCGCCAAATTGCTTTAACATATTAAATATGATTATATTTGTGCGTTAATAACAAAATTTAAAAAACTGAGGAATGTGTCACTCATACTCGTACAATTTTAATTGTAGAATGATTAATACGTTGGCTCTTCGAACATACGATTTTGACTCCGACACATTCGCCAGCAGTTCTTGCCAAAACAATAGATTAACAACATTCCGGAAATGCAAACACATTTGAATAAAAGACTTGTAATAATTCTAATGGGAAAACATAGGTTGTATTAAAATCCTGTTTTAATTAAAAGGTTTTTTCAGGAATACAACGCAGTTTGCGAATATCCAATTTTTGAAAGTGTCGTACCGGTTATGTTGTATTCCTTTACATGTATTTTTAATTTTTAACATTACATCTTCTACAAAGACGAACGTAAAATAAATGTAGTAAACCGTTTGGTTTTACATTTCAATTTAATTATTCTCACTTGGAGGCCATTTTCTCAAGGAATTCTTGTAAAGCTAACGCTTTCCCCAGGCGACGTCTGAAGTCCTGGAACATAAGAGAATCGACTGAAAAAAATGCTTAAACATTAGTAAATGAGTATAATATGGACCATGACATTGTTGAAAATGTACTTTTTTATCATTACATGAAGACCAACGATAATTTCTTTAAATGACTATTGTAAATGTAATTAACGCCATCTAGCGATACGAATAATAGAGCGATACGAACCTGATGCAAAACGTGTCCTGCGCGAGGTACTCGACTGGCGAACATGTCTTTGGACATGAGGCAGAGAGCCTTGCCGTTCATAGGGAACCGTTCCGGCAAGCCTCCGCGCCGGGCCACCCACGCGCCCACCTCCGCGCGCCCCCAAGTTCTAGGGTCTGTTGAATGTTACAATTGAATAGGTACACATTTTCCCCCTAACGCTAATGTTAAATAGATATATTTGAGGTCGAAACACCATCTGTTTTTCATATTAAAATCACATTTAAATTAGTTAAAACGAGGATACAAGTATGTAAATGTAAAAGCAAAATGTAATACGCCCTCCTACTCGTAGGAATTACATTACAATTATAATTATCGAGTTAATGATTAGTTATGTTCAGTAATCTATTGAATATCTATAACAAAATGGGATTTTTTCATTGCCTTATAGCAATAATTCTGCGGATAGCACTAGCCAGCATAAGGTCGCTTAAATATCTGGAATCCGATTTAATCACGCGAATGATAAGTATAGAAGAAGTATACTGACCCAAGGGCAGGTCGTCTTCCTGCAGTACTGTTAAGTCGAGGGCGCCCCAGCCGGCGGCGCCCGGCGGCGGCACGCGGTCGCAGCGAGCTTGCGTCGGCATCTGGAGGGAGCGGCCGAGGAACCTGGCACACAGGTAACATGTTATTATATCATTCTATTGTGTAAATATTTATCCGGATGATGTCGTACACACACACTTATTTATTAAATATAGAAATATGCACATCAAAAACTATTTCGAGGTGTATTCCTAATAGTTTTTAAGTAATTTATAATTTTGGAAAGATTTTGGTTCGAGTAAACCACTCGAAAACTATTATAAGTTGTGCTTTATAATAAAATAACGATATAACCCACTGTAATAGATTTGAAATGTAAAATTTGTATTACATGTCCCTCAAATTATTATTAAAGATTAAAAACTCAGCAGATAAAAAATATAAATTCGATTATATAAGTAACATAATTAGTTTAGGTTGGCTGTCCGCCCTATTCATCCTCGGCCTTCGCCCAGTATGAACAATTGGCGGGAAAAAACTTCCTTATTTGTTTAATAAAAACTGTTTGAAACGACCCTGAGACTGAGTGACGGTCATAAAAAAAGGATAATAAAATTACGACCGAAGAAAAGAGAAGATAAAAGCAATACAATTAATTAAAATTTTACATTAATACAGATAGTACAAGTAGGTACTGTAATATTGTCTACAAAAAAGGGTGTGTTGGATATGTCGTTTAGGTAGAATAATCTATGGACAGAACCTGGTGGGATTTTAAATCTCAAAACCAAGATTCTTATTTTAATATACATTTATAAGTGATGTTGACGGACACTATATAGCACAACAATGAAATAAATGATAGCTATCCAAACAATATAAAACTCGGCAGCAGACTCATTACACTGCTCTTGCCTACGTCCGTTTCTTTGTAAAGTCAGATGTGCGTGGCGGGATATAACCCAGAACCGCCGAAGACAGCAATTCAGACCACTTCGCTAACAAAGTTTTAACGGCGGCTTGAAAAACGTCCAACAGGCGAATTGAATACAGATCTGTATCTCCGTAGTTTGTAATGGTAGTTGGAGTGGCCCATGTAATAATGTAAGTAATATTGGCGTATGAGATGTGGAATGGACCTTCGTCCGAGAGTTTCCCGGAGGGCTATGACATGGGGCTCTTCAAGAAACGCGCGAAAAGAGCTCTCCTTCAAATCGGCAAAGCATTGGCGATTCCTCTGGTTTTGTACGTGTCCATAGGCGAGTGGCCATTAACCATCAGGGGGCGAGTCTGCCTGCTAGGGTAATTTCATAAAAAAACATTCGCAGTCAATAGTACTTTAACATTGGAACCAGTAAAAAGTCCCCGGAACGCCCACAAAGCAGCGATTCTCGAATAAAAGAAAACATCCTCCACATAATTGTATAATAACATCCATTTTGATCCGTCATTAGTACGGACGCGTGACCCACATCCGGTTTCCGGTAATTGCGGATTTGAATGAGCACGGTTTCCGCGCCAATTCGTTCAGTATTGAATTTTACTGTTCATATAATACATACGTTTCCCGATTTTTGTGTGACTTCCGAATCTATTATTATGTAAAGGTTACTATAGTAGGAAATAGTAATGAATGACGGCTTTATATTAGAACACGTGCGGCTGCGCTATACTAATAGCAACGTCGCTTTGTAATGGCGTATTTGTGTTTTAAGTTTATGTAGATATTAGAGTATTTTTGCAATAATATGACATAATGATGATCTGACATCATTTGGTTATAACATAAAGAAAAATATTGTAATTAAACGTATAAGCTAAAGAGTTTACGTTCTCTGTGGCGTGTAAGGTCTGTTAATCCGCACTTGGACAGTGTGGAAAACAATACCCTTAACCTTTTCGATTTCAAAGGAGATCCCTAGCTAGCATTGAACCAATAAAATATACATTAAGGGAAAACGTAGAAAATATGCACTATGGTCGAAAAAACAAATATCCGAAAGGCACAAAGCAAGCGAACAAGCTGCGATCGCGTGTAACAGTTAATAATTACCGTATCGCAACTATCAGGAACAAAAAAAACATTGACAGGTAACAACAAAAACATTTGAAGCCATCCCCGGCGATTGTTACACATTTCGACCGCACATGTCAACGTCGTATGTCGATTCGAAAAACAGTACGTCATTTGAACGGAAGCGCGCGCGCCGTCTTCCCGCCGGAGCGGCGCGGACGTTCCATAATCGAAATCGACACTTCCGCCCGTTTCGAAAAAGGAACGCATTGTCGGTTTTTTACGTTTGACGCGGGTTAGTACAGAAACGTTTAATGTCTCATTGTTATGTTAAGTATGATCAGTCAATTGATAACTATAATGAGTATGGCCTTTATTTTTATTTAATCTTAAGCATTACTAAAAGCAAACCGTCTTTAACATCCTCTAAACCTTGGATATGGACATGTTATATTTATTGGTAAAGTAACAGGAGTTGAGAGTAGAAAGGTAATTTGATAAAAATATAACGTTTTAGTATATGATATCGAATGTTACGTATGTTTGTAAGAGTGAGTAATATACTTAATGCTTAAACTGAGTCAGCGTTAACTCATTTATAAGGTAAAAGTAGTCGTTACCCGCAGATTCGCGGCGTCGTAATCAAAGTCACTCTCCAGCCCTTCAACTAGCTCCATACCAAAGATCACACCGATGTTGCTCCGTTTTAACGTGGAACAAGGACGAACAAACACATTTTCGCATTTGTAATAGGGTACAATTAATAGTCATGTGATATTTTACGACCACATTTTAAAATATAGATAAAACTAAATTTGATAATCCAAAGTCAGCAAAACAACTGTGCTCAAAGGAACGTTTTTTTTTAAACAGATATTCGATGTCTGATTAGACCAGAAGAGGTATGTTTGTTGGTGCACACACAGTTGAACAAAAAGTTTTCACGAATTCTTACCACCGAGCGTGTCTCGTTGGTTACACTAACATAATAAGACGCTAAACTTACGCAGCAATTGTTGGTACTGTTGGCGGCGGAAGCGGCGAGAGCGCGGGAAAGCCGTAATGGCGGGAACCGCGTAATGGCGGGAAGCCGAAACAATGGCAGATAACGATTTCCTTCGCAATTTGAAACTGTATTCTTCGTTCGAGTATGGGAAAGGGAATTAGAGGTTTCCTTGTTACTCATTGTTAGTATTGGAATTGTTTAAAGAAATGTTGTCGCTTCTCTCGTTGATATATCTGGGGGCGCTAGTGATTCAAATTCGAAATGAAATACTTAATAATTATACGGTTTGCACACTAGACGAACGCCAAATACTTTATAGCCTGTATTATATATATAATCTACCGGGAGAAAAAAGCCAGCGCAAAAAAATCCCAGTCCACTTTTAAAATAAAAAAAATCAGCCATGTTGAGGCATGTCTTAAGTCAGATATTGAGCGCACGTGACAGCTTCGTGTGTGATAACATTGACCCGCTGTCATCTGCTAGATGCGGGGAGCTGCTTCAACTTGGGAATCCAATAAATCTGCATTCGGATTTTTATCGATTAAATTTAAATATGAAGACAATAGATTAAGGGAAAATGACATTTTGGAACCGCCAATAGAAAATAATTGTGAAGATTCTCGGCTACCTCCATAACGCCTAAACATTACGAAACAATTATTTTTAGACAGCAGTGCTGGCATAGTGGTTTGAAATTAAGCCTTCCATTCCCGGGGTGTGGGTTACGTGCGTTTTATGATAAAAAAACCGGCCAAGTGCGAGTCGGACTCGCGCACCGAGGGTTCCATACAAACCTGTAGGTATATATTCATAAAGGTATTATAGACCTGAGTATTTGATATGAATCTCAAGTAATAACTTTACGCGTGCGTGAGGAAAAGGGTAGTAACTTATAATTATTAAAAATATTTTTATCATATGATATGTAACTAAAAATTTACAGTTTTCGCAATTTTTCCTTTATCTGTACTATAAGACGTTGCTTCGTACCAGCTTTCAAGATTCTGAGTTCACGGGAAGTACCCTGTGGGTTTTGATTCCCTTGCGAGTGTCGGAGATTTGCGGCTTAAACGGCTGTATCTTTTAACTGCGTTGGCTTTGAAGTTAGATTTTTTCACAGCTCCAACGAACCGTAGACATGAGTATTTGATATAAATTTCAGCTTAATACCTCCACGCATTCCTGAGAAAAGGGCCTTGAGAGACGGACGGACAACAAGTTGATCCTATAAGGGTTCCGTTTTTCCTTTAAAGGTACAGAACCCTAAAAATCATAAAATTTTGGCTCAAAGTTAAAGTCGTGTTTCCACATATACGACTACACAAGAATTCGCTTTGAAGTAAATACAATATGAATTAATTAGTTAAACAATTGTAAACACAGCACTGTGCAACGACACCTCGAAATAACGTTCTTCGAGGAGTTTATTACTGAATTAGTTGGAAACAAAAACAAATTATATGCTTAATAAGGTATTTTATTTCTCAAAAGATTTATATAAGAGTATGTTATTTTCATTACGTGAATTTTAAACGAGGTCAAAATCCAACATCTCTGAACACTTACCTGCAGGTTTAACATAGCGGCGCGGCTCCACTACGCATAAGTCAAAAAGTCGCCTCGACAAGGGTCTCATTTTCTAAATAAAAAATCCTCATCACATTAAATAATATAACTTTATTTCTTTAACTGTCATAATAATAGAACAGACACAATATACATTTATATAATAATTTCAAAGAACGGGCGGAGAGATGACAAATGTACACATTACTTGGATGGACACGTGTCCGAACGTTCGGTTGTGTCGTCTGTGAGAATCTCATTAAAAGCACGGGAGAGAGGAAAGGCAGCCGACCGCCGTAGCGACATCGCCGCCCTCTATCGCGCTTCACTTTTAAACGCATCGACTACCCTGCGCACAGTGATTATTTAAAGATATCGATAAAATCGACAATTTCTAGTATTTCTGAAAATTACCGCCATGATATTTCATGGAGCGGGTGGATTTTCGGTGTCTGTACTCTGGTCTCGATAAGCAATTCCGTTCTCTCGTAAAATGTTCACAATAGAAGCGCCTTAGGCTATTATACACGCATTTAATGTCAAAATTGCCCGTTCTAATAATAATAATCGATACAATTTTGGCGTGAAATTCTATTACAGGTTTTCCACAAAATGTACATTAGGTACATTAACACTCAAAATCCTGGTGATCGAAGTGAAATTAGACAATAGAAGGACACATCGCCCAACTGTTTTAATGATATTTCAAGTAGGAAATCACCATTTAGTAGTTTACGTCGCTATCAGAAGTTGCCAGCACAATAGTTTGCTACAAAATTAGCGTAATCGATCTTTTACATAATCAACGATGTAATAACATTTATTATCACCGACATAATGCGCTAGAAAACCTTGGCGTTCTACACGAGCGACAGGAACGCCTCTGGTTGTATACATCTCTCGTTCTATTTAAAAAAAGACAACACATTCCAAGACCGTGGCGATCCTCCGTAAGAATAACAAACATCTGTCTAGTTCAAGACTGCGTGACGATTGTATCATCTAAAAGGTTTTTATTAAGTACCGAAGTGAAATACAGATAAAATAAATCGACGTAATACTGAACACAACACTGATATTTATAAAGGTCACTCCTGTCGAAATGCTATCACAAGTCAAACAAATTAGTTATCTATCTGTAACTACTATCCGCACGTTAAGATAATACTTCTAACGCAAAAGGAAAATCATTAATCAATCGAACTGCGCAGACATTTTTTTAAAATTTCGAAGCAGGCAACACTGGACATCTAATTCGATATTCGAATTTCTTATACCTTCGCGTCACCTATTTTTGCATGGTTCATAAGGCTGCTCCATTCCTCGGGCAATTTTAAAACATCAATTCCAAGGGCGGCTCAGGAGCAGGTAAACCTTTACAATATTTAAAAATAAATTTAATTTGATTTTCGATTGCGGAGCGGAACTAAACATTGGATTAACGTCGGGGCCGAAAAAGCTGTCAAGGGTTCAATCGAAAAGATTTTGACTTTAGAAGACATCTCTAAAGAAACATTAAATATAATAAGTACAAATATAATAATATAAATGTTACGATCTTATCTAGAAACTTCTTAATGCTAGATTTAGGTATACACTTTATACTAGTAGGCACTTTATGGATCTCTGTATGCGTTTCGTTTCATTTCTATCAAATATTTAATGCTGAAATGATATTATACATATTTATGAACATATATACGGGTATATTCATGCTGTGATGATATTATACGGGTATATTCATGCTGTGTTGATATTATACGGGTATATTCATGCTGTGTTGATATTATACGGGTATACTCATGCTGTGATGATATTATACGGGTATATTCATGCTGTGATGATATTATACGGGTATATTCATGGTGTGATGATATTATACGGGTATATTCATCGCGAATCGATTGTTACTTTATTTTACGAGGCCAGAGAGTATTGGGGATTTAACAATACGAACCGCACACTAGAGAACGCTTCGACTGCAATGAAAACGAAGACATTCGAGTTAATCTTAATTTCATAATAAATGAAATTATTATTTATTATGAAATTTTACTAGACCACATAATATGTCAATACGTACGCCACCTTCGGTAACGTATTACTTCTTTACTGCAAATGCTACTCGAAACGCGGTCTCTAGTCTACTCACAGGCAACACCGACTAGAAGGCCAGGTCGGAAGCACCTCTAATGAAGCGCACGGGTTCACTCCGCTGAAAGACCGCAGCCGGCGGCAACACTCGGTCTCCGCCTACCGCTTTATAAATATGTATTTGATACAAATGCGAACGAAACGCGTACGTTTAGACGAAATAACGAAAGAGAATAAAACGTAATACACGGGCGCCGTCTAGCGGAGCAGATAGGAACATAGGGAGTCAGTGGGAGGCTTAGCGGCTTCCCCCTGTCGCGCGCGGAGCCGCACGGCAGGGGACAGGTCTTCACGGTTGTCCGTTGATCGAAATGCCTTATATTTTCTAGTCCAAACACTACCCGTCGTACATATATACGCAACCAATTGCTAGGAATAACATTTTCTCATTTTCCTTTTAATAAAAAGATGCTGCATGAAAAACTATACTGTTTCATTTACTATGTCAACAAATATGTCATTGATAGAACCCACACGGTACACAGTCGATCTTGGCTCGGACGGAGTTGGCCGACCGCGGGGTAGGGCGTGGCGCTTCTATTACGTCGTTCTTGCGGATGAAGAGACTCGAATCCGGCAAGGGAGGCTCTCGCCGACCGTCGCGAGGGTTGGCAAATGGTTCGCGCCGCTGATTATAAGTTTACGTAAAGGTGCGGTTGAACGTTTTGGATGTAAAAAGATAAAGGTTCGATCAAAAAACACTTCGCTGACCTCTAGCCGTAGACGCGGCGAGCGCTGCGCAGCGGCGGCGGAACGCGACGCTCGTTTAAATAAAGTTATAATTAAGTACAACAATACTATATAAACATTAACAGAAATAAGTTATTACTAAATATAAGCCGCGCTACATCAATGTAATAATAATACGAATGACTTGCCGGCACAAGCGACCCGTACGGAGGCGACGTACCGATATCGTGATCGCTTGAACGTGACGTGCCGTACACTACACACTAGGCACATTTCGAATGCGACTTTCAATTGTCACTAGATTATTTCCAACAGGCAACACCGTACATATAAGACGCGCTATGATCGTTCGGTTACTCATAATGATAGCATACTCGTCCTCCATAAAAAATTAGCGAAAAGGTTCTTCTTTCTGTAGACGAACGTCACCAGGCCGATGGATGGCATGACAGCGAGTTGGCCGAGTGCGAGTCTTCGAGTATGTAATATGCAAATATATTGTACACTTTATTAACTTTCCTTTCAACCATATTAAACGTTATAGTTACCTCTCATTTGTGCCGGTGTCGTCTTAACGGACAAAAGAAGCCTGGGAATAAATGGTTTTATATTTCCTTATCGTTTTATACAAAATAGAAGATTTACAACAATTATTGGCATGCCGTCGACGCCCGCGTCTGTCCCGACGGACGCGGCATCGAGCCTACACAATATAAACCGCTAAAATTTCAATTCAAGTCTTTTATTTATCAATGGACGAAGTCCGATCAGCACACGATTTTCAAAAGGCCAATTTTTTAATAGTCTCAACACCTAACATGAATAATATAATCATATAATTTAACTAATAATAACCTAGGTATATATCTATAATATACTAGCAATAATTACTCATAATAATACAACGAAAGCGTCGAATAAATTAGGTAATACGGTTCCCCCGAAAGTTTTGGAGAAAATCTACCAAAATCGGTACAATGTCCCTTTTACTGGCAACACCTTCGATTTTAAAAAATCACAACAGTTATTTCTTTTAGCAAAACGGTACTGCTTCATCTAGATAGGCGCTTAATTTAATAGACAATATCACGTCGAATCGCGGACATTCTTATTTAGACGCGCATTAAAAACACTTACAAATATATTATCATTTGGTAGGAAATCGTGACGTGGAACGTCGGCGACATCGATCCAGTGAACACGTGATGCGCGGATGCAGCAGTACCACGACACTGAAACATGCTCTACAGCAGGGCCGCTGCACAAGATACATAAATAGTAAACGAAATATACTGTGAATAGAAAATGTAATAATACTGTGATAGAAGATGCAACGTTTCGGGGGCACCTATTCTTTTTTTAAATATTAATAAACAATTTCATCTTTGGGTACCATATTGCGCGGACGAGAACTAACAAACAAACCAACGGTGCATTATTGCAGGAACCACGCCGAGGGTCGCAGTAACTATCTAATACTAAATATATATTAAACATTTAATCTTACTCCCCATTCCCGTCCGTATTCTTTGGCTGATCATTTAATACGGTCGTCATTGGTGTTAGTTATGTCCTTGGTCTAGGTCGGAGCTGCGGGCGCCGGCCTCTAACGAGGCCATTCCTAGATTTGAAAGTAGCTGGATTTTCTCAAATCCTTCGATCGATTCTAGGTATAAAGATACCAAAAAACGTGAGATCACACCGGGTGGTGGGGGGAGGGGTGGAAAAACTCATGAAATCCGTCACACTTTATTGACGGACAACGCCTGGTTTACGTACAGGGTTATATGGGAATAATCTGGAAACTCTTCGATGAAGCCTTTCGGTGCGTAGGCTCGGAGGCACGCGAGGCCTACCTCGGGACGGTCCTATCCCTCCCATCTGATGGGGTCAGGAGAAACCGGTAGTTATAAAATTGTCAACGTTCTTCCAACCGTCCTCGTACGATAGCTCGAAGAGAAAATGAAACAATATATCTTTCTAAGTCATACTCCAATATGCAATAACAATAGCAAAGTATAATCAATTTTCTTCTAAGACCACATTCTAACCCACCACCCGTCGGTCCAAGCTTCACCTAAAAGTCCACCCCCATCGAACAACTTGCGATTCCGGAGATCTGGGTTGAGTTTTTTGTCCGAACCCAACTGCAGATGATCTTTACGTGTCGCACGGACCCGGTCCTCGTGAATAATTGACATTTTGCGTATTAAGTACAAACTCTTTGGCTTATCAATAGTTTTATCACTAATTCCTCCACGGGCATCATCGATAGACAAGATCGTTGCTTTTGTAAGTTTCCATTTTGATAAATATCCGGAGCGACGGCGCCTCACTCGCGCACGGACATGTCGACGGCGTCGTCCTCCTCGTCGTCGGGCGCGGCCCTCTCGCTCCGGGCCGCCTCGTCCTCGCTGGAGCCGCGCGCGCCGGCCAGCGAGAGGAAGTGCTTGCCGAAGTCCAGCTCGGCGTCGTACGGCAGCGCGTCGGCCTCGGCGCCGCCGCGCTCCGCCGCGGGGTCGTAGCCCTTGAACTCGCGCTGCTTCTTGCTGTTCTCGACGAACTGCTTCAGCTGCTGCGGCATCGGGAACGACGACTTGATGTGGCACCGCTTCATCCAGTTGCGCAGCGACTTGCGCGGCACCTTGTGCGTCTGGGCCGCCCTGCGAGCGGAACGGGGCGTTATTGAATTTGGACTGAATCCAACCGACATTATGGATGCGGAGGATCTTGCGGATGGTTGGGAGTCGATCGAAAAAAAATACTGTCTAAGTTTAATGATGAACCGCATACGGATAAGGCTACGGACCGGAGAAGGGCGTGAGCTGCGTTTTATCTCTAAAAAGCACGCAGCTCCTATAGGAATATATCTAGAAAACTAAACGTGCGAGTCTACGTATTCGATTCTTCCTCAGCCTATTAGATGACGTCGTAACCTTCTTAGAATTCATCAAAATTTCTAGGGATTAAAATGGATAACAGATGGGTGCTTTTAATGAAGGGAACACGCAGACTAACGTCAGAGGAAGCTAAACGTCGGCGAACTGTCACCCTCAACATGGCTCGCTCTTCATATGGTTGGATTTGAAGACGAGAGACAATAAAACTCTATCTATTTGGATCGGCAAGGGTGCCTGACTGTGGGGTGAGACGATGCGCCAATTGCTAAGGGCTGTGCTAGTTTTAGTATAAAGGGGTGTCAAACCTGTATATACTCCCCCCCTTCTTGACGTCCATGAGCGCGGCCCACATCGCCTCGTTGGAGTACCGTCTGTTCGGGTTGAACTTGCCCATCATCACCCGCTCCAGGTCCTTGCGCGACAGCCCCGAGGAGCTCACCTCCTTGCCCTCGAGGAACTGGTCCAGGTCCGCCTTCAGCACCGTCTCGCCGATGTCGACGTTCTTGTCCTTGAAGATCGGCGGCCGTCCCCTGCGGCGGATCTGGCTCGGGCTCTTGTCGACCTTGGGGTGCGCTTCCTTGGGCGCGCTTTTGGGGATCAGCTCCACCTCGGACTTGGAAGGCTTCGCCTCCGATCGCTTCTTGACCTGGCTCGCCTTAAGCAGAGACACCTCCAGCTCCCCGTTCTGTTCGAGCCAAGACTTGTAATAGTCGTTCTCGCTGTTCTTCTGGCTGTACTCGTCCGTGTTCAAGCCGTACTTGTCGAACTCCTTCTGTATTTCCGTCGCGTTCATTTTCGACAGCTTATTGATGTACTCGGAGTTGGCTTTGGCCAAGTTTTGAAGTTTACTTTGAAAAAACAGCTCGCTCTCCGGCTTCACTCTTATGTAACTGTGAGCTGAAACGTACAAGGGTGGATATTATATTTTCCAAAAGGACGCCCTAATTATTGCATGTACCAGTACAGAGCGAACCATGAATGTGTTTGCCACGGAAAACGAAAAAAAATGGAAAAAAAAAATCAAAACGACAAATGACATGTCTGTAAGATTGCCTGTTAAATAAAATAAAATAATAATAAAAAAAACAACAATGTTGCCCGTTAAACCATTTTAAATAAGAACAATAACAGTAATAATAACAATAAAAGCACATTCATGGTTCAAATTCTACAAGCTACTTATTTAATTTTATTGCATTTACATATTATAATAAAATGGCCTACCTTACAGACATTCATTTTTTTGGCTCATTTAGTACAATGTCCATTCACAATATGATCTTCTTTTGTCTACGGTTTGCACTATGGACGATGAGTTTTTTAAATCACAACGCAATCGCGACCTATCGACATCCAATTTAATATAAACGTAATTTAATTTTCGCAAAATAAATTAAAAGGTAAACGACAAAAATAAAACAAAATTAAATCATAGCAAGTGACATAAAGAAGTCACATTGCAAACAAACATTGATAGATAATTTTTTTTGTTTGAAAAATAAGTAAATCAAAGATAACAAACAAAACATCGCTAACTGGTTATATTACAATGGTTGATCGAACTCACCGGAGGGCTGCGTCAGGCTGCTGCCAGGCTTTCCGGGCTCCTCGTCCTGAAAGAGAATATGGATTACTTTAAAAAACAAACATACTAGTACATCGCTCGACCGGCCCCTCGGTCTGCTCGCTACACCTCGACGCCCGAGCCGCAGGGCAAGGACCACATTTCCACTCGGAACCATTAACTGACGAACACGCTCCGCCCTGTTCAGGCACTCGGTTAAGACACGTGGTCGAGCGTGTTGTCGAACGGAAAGGCCTAGACGTGCAATTAAGCGGCTGTTTCATCCAATTGACTGTGACATATACACATATGTATTACCAGCTCCGGAGGAACGCACTGAAAATCGGCGGCTATCGGTGCATCGCAGCGTAGGCTGAGGTCCGCCTGCCTTTCGTCAACTGACCGTTCCTATATTGAATGTTTTTGTTTTATTATTATTGTAATCAATGTAGGAGTCACCTCGTTATAATCCATGTTATCGTTGTCCAGTTCGCCGTAATACAAGCCGTCCTCTTCGACCGTCTCCTCCTTGACGTCCGACCTGTCCTCGGACTTCAGTTTCTTAGCGCCGTTTGTCGTTGTCGTCGTGTTGTTGTTGTTCATCTGCGTGGGGAGGGCCTTGTGTTGTTGTGAAGTCGGACCTGGAAGGATAAGAGGATGATTTCTATCACATGCCATTGTTGGGGAGGGATTGAAAAGGCCGTTTTTAAGCCTTCTTCGCCGGGGTAACAGGGATTGGCGCTATATATTCATATTTATCTTTTGATATCAATAAAAGTCAAAGCGTACATTAGTGAGAGAGCGGCCGGGGTCAGCTGGACTCACCGTTGACGGAGGAGTCCCTCTGCGCGGCCGCCAGTAGCGCTTCGGAGGCGACCGTGAAGTCCTTCGTGTCCCGGGACACGTCCGTCGCCAAGTTGCCGTTGTCCGTGGAGCAGAGGCCTGTATCGATAATATACATACATTGCACCCACCTGTATTCCTGGATGAGTTTTGTCTCGATATTCTTATTAAGAAATTATTAGGAACATTTACATAAAATTGAAAAAGAGGCGATGATGTCAAAACGAAAAGCCAATGACAGCGCTGACCTCTGATTTGCAGCGCTTCAGCGGAGCGCAGTAGGCTGGGCAGCTCCTCCTGGGTGACGTTCACCTCGCCCTTGTACATGAAGTCCACGAGGGCCTGCATTTCGCTAAACCTGAAACAAAATTTGCATACATACAGTTTGGAGTATTTTCAGGAGGATATACGAGAGATTTCCATCGATAACGGTCTGGAAGGTTTCCGTTCTTCCACCTTTCAATATGCCCTCATATATATAATTCATAAATTAATCAATACACGTTTACATCTCCAGTTTTAGTGGCAACATTAATGAATAAAGACCGGCTCGATAGACCACCAAATACGCCCGCTTGTCTGCCCACTTCACATCGGGACAATATTCGGTATGATTAGGATTCGATTTAGAATAAGTTAACTTTAACTTGCAAGGTCGTATGTAAAAACATGAAGATGCCATACGATTATCACTAACTAACTACATACCAATATAGGGGCCGATTTTCTCTTAGATGGACGATAAACAGTGCTTTTGATCAAGTAACTAAATAATATTAACAACCCTCCTTCTCAACTCCTGTTAATGGCTGGTTTGAGAAGTCCACGGGCGGCAGTGTCCAGTATGCGGCTGATGCCATGGGTTCGTTTGGATTCCCATTCACGAACACTTGTGCGAGGAGCACATTGTTGTTCAGTGTTTGAGTGTAATAAAAATGTTGACAAAAGCATTTGTATATTATTTGTATCAGGTGTCCCGTTACCATAACGCAGGCATTTAATCTAATTTAGAATGAATCAGCCGCATATGGTACTTTCTGAATAGTTATATATTATTATTTAAGTATATCTCACCGCATATCCCTCATGAGCACGATGGGGTGCTTGCAGGGGTTCTGCAGCAGCAGCCGCTCTAGGTACGCCGAGCACGCGCTCAGCACGAGCTTGTGGCAGCGCAGCTGGCGCGACTCGCACGCCAGGGTCACGTCCGCGAACTGCTCGGTCAGCAGCAGCCGGGGGAACACCGACTGTGGAATGAGAACGGTCAAGGTGGACCCGTTGGCTTGCCCCTGACCGACTCGACCGAAGATCGTCAGTTCAAATCCCATCCGGGACAAACTTTTCTGTGATGTGCACGTTTGTATGTTCTGCATATATTATGTAGTCTATCAGTTGTCTAGCCGCTATAGGCTCTGCCCGGTTTTCGATCACGATTGCCGTGTATGAGGATGTTCCAATTACAATTATACAAAGACTATATACATGTACAATGAAATATAGAAAGGATGACAGACGTTTGTGAAGGTCGTAGCCGGTGAACATCCTCAGTCTCCGCCTCGAAAACTTATTTCATTGATATATTATTTATGTACAGCTATACAGTTCATTGTAACATCTGAAGCTATGTCCGTTTGTCCATCCCCAAGGTCGAATATATGATCAATACCGGCTTCAAATACCTATAATCTGTATGTAGAAAGAACGTACATACCAGAAACCAACAATCATTTCGGAAAGATACATTTAAAAAATTATTTTTTTTTCGACGGATGAGAATCGGTAAAATGTGTTAAAATACCTTTTCAAACCCCCCCTCCCCCCATTCGATAAAAACGAGTAGGGGCCAGAGTCCAATGTAAATACCACTAACAGGCCTATTCGAGATCGTTAGTACACGTTGACTGGTCATCCATTAGTGGAATGGTCATCCATTAGTGACTGCAGTTCACACGCTTTTCGAGTTTTCTCAAAGTTTTGACATCACTTATGCCGTAGTCGAATACGGCAAGAACTAGAATATTGAATAGAGCGTATCGACCGGCTTCGGTAACGACACAACGCTCCAGCAGTTCGATATAAAATGTCCAATAAAAACAAAATTGTAATGATATAATAGTGTTTTGTTTAATGAAGTGTGCGCCGCGCTGTTGGCCGCGTACATTTCGAACCCGTGGGAAGAGCGAGATAAAACATATTCTATGTTCGTGCGCAGGCTTCAAACTATTTCAACACCGAGTTATATTATGATCGGCCGAGCCGTTCGGCAGTGAAAGCGTAACAGATAGACGGACAGAGTTACTTTACATGTATCGGCGGACGAAAAAGGACTACAATGCGAAATATGACAAGAAAATTATCACAAGTATATCATTTCATTTCGTACAATCTATCTTCTAGCACTGTGCTCGTTGTGTATATTATATTTTTCTCCTATTTTATTCCATTCCTATTATTTTACCACTGCCACCATTTAAACGTGCGAACTCTATTGTTTGTGGTCCGTACAAGGTTTGCTTCACACACCGATGTTTCCGCCGGCGGCTCTTCTGGAAGATACCTCAGTACGGCATAAGTATAGTGCTCTTGTCCCGACTGTTGTGTACATAAATAAAATAAAATATGGTAAAATTAAATAAAACAAATTACCTGCAGGTTTGTATGATAAGAGTTCCATCTCACGCAAAACTGTTGCGGCGGCAGCGTCATCTTTCCATCAAAACTCGGCACAGATTATAAATATCAATTGTCTATTATCAAAAACATATCTATCTAACTCTATACTCTTTGGCCGATGAGCGTCAGTCCTCTGTATTATTATTCTTTTTTAATTTTAATAAATTGCACAGATTATATATATATTATTATATAAAAATTGCACACAAAAAGTCCACAAAAGTTCTTTTATATCACAGATCTATTTCTAAGTCATATTTATTTAAAAAATTTAAGTACAATCAATACTTGCGGGTAGTTTTATAAGTAAGTAGAAACTGTTAGGACTAGAATGTATATTATATATAATATTTCGGTTTGAATACTGCAACTCTTTAATAAATAGCTTTATCTTGGGTACCTGGAAAGAAAACGGAACAAATGTAAGTAATCATCTTTAAAACATCTTTTTATATGTGTTGACTGACACGGTTGATAGTAATTATATCCAAAACACATTTACGAGACGTACTTCAGGAGGGCCAGGTCGAGAACACCTCTAATAGACCACCCTGGAAAACGATATTGATGAAAAAATAGTCGACAGAAATCTTCAAAACGTTAGCCGATGGAAGCCCTCATGTTAAGACTATCTTTTAAGTGAATAGGCGTGACAACATTCAATGTTATTTTATAAACTTAGCTCTGCAAGGAGACAGATGAACCATCAGATGTTAAGTGGTCACCGTCCCCCATGGACATTTGCAACGCTCGAGGAGTCGCCAATACGTTGCCGGGTCTAGGCGCAATTCTTGAAAAGCCCAATGTCATAACGCACGGGAGGTTCTATGCTAACACAGATCGGTAAAGTTAACGCTTTCACGGCATCCACTGAATGCAAGATGCCGATACGACAGTGCCCTGGTGGGACAGGGACGGATGCACGTAGGAGGGCGCCGTAAGCAAGTTGCAAACAAAAAAAAAAAACAACTTGTGAATATAAAAAATCGATGGAGGGCGCCGCGGAAGTAAGGGCTCGTCTGACCCCACCGTCGGGGCGTATCGACCTCACAACCGTATACCTACAGTTGTACTTGCTACGGGTCCTTTGTGTTCAAATAGCATTTGCTCAAAAACGCACACTGGTCAGCTCGCTACGGGACAGGCGGCGGAGGATCAAAGGATTTCTTTTGTCATTTATTTATTTACCATTAAAAGGCACGACTTTTTCTATTAACAACCAGAGCTCAATTACAGTTTTCAAAGGGCTTACTTAAAATTGACGGATTTTCAAAAAACTTTTCATCCCTTAGTTCACCCCCAGGGGGGTGCGGTCGGTGTTCCGAGAACGTTGAAATACGTATCCCTTTATTGTATGCTATTGCTATGAGAAATAGGAAGGACACTAGGCGTTTATATCTTACAAGTAGGAGAAGACCACGGTGCAACAGAAATTATTTGTTTTGATTTGTGTGATTATAATTTGCACAGGCGGTGTCGTAACCTATTATTATTATTATTCACGGTTTATTTTTATTACACGATTTAATTTATTTTCATTTCAGTTTGAATTTTTTTATACTCACTTTATCTTCTACAACATCTACCAATATAATAATATCATAATATAATATTTATCTATATAATATACAAACTTTTGCCCGTGACTTCGTCCACGTGGAATAGTGAGTTTGGGCAGGATTTAAAGTATTTAAAAAAAAACTATATCCTATATGTTGCAGAGGACTAATAGCTATATAACAAAAAAAGTTTCATCATAAT
>DWUN01000822.1:0-19607 GCA_018249975.1 Passova gellias
TGTGAAACTGTATAATAGTCATCTGTTTCCAAACTGCGCAGATCAAGTACTATGGTAATGTAACTGATAAACATATACATATAACATATATACTAATATTATAAATGTGAAAGTATCTGTGTTTGTACCATCAAAGATGTTTGATGTTATGTTTGTTTGTTTGTTTTGTTTGCGTGATGGTATAATAATAATCTTTGTTTGTAGTCCTTCACGACACAACATGTGATCGATGTGATTTTCGGCTTAGAGATACTTAAGAATATCTAATTTGTACAAGAAAACACGTTTTAATCAAATAACGTAACGGTACAGCGTGTGATCAAAATAAATAATATTGACCGCGCGAGCTATGCGCCGGGTCGCTGTCGACCATGTAAGGAGTTGTAATATTTCACCATGACATTATGACGTCATATTGAAAAAAAATAACACTTCATTTGCATACAATACATACACACCTCTCATAAGATGATTTTAGCGCATAGGCTACCACGCTGACCTTTTAGCACTGGTCGAGGAATAATTCAAGTCTCGAATGCACGATGAAAATTTGGTTTGAACCCGAAACGTCCAGTTGTCTCGTAACAGACACTTCCACGTCGAATCTGTAAAGGAGTGTGGAAACGTAGATGCGGTACTTTAGTTACAAGTCTTGTTGGCAGCATTCTGGCCTGCTCTCTGGTTCAGTGGTAGCGCGACTGCTATACCGGGGATAGCTCGTTCGATTCCCATCTAGGTGTCTGTGATGAGTAAATTGGTTTATTCTGTGTTTGGGTGTGATAAAACTGTCTGTATAAGTATTATATCGTACTAGCTATAGCCCGTGGCTTTGCTTGTGTAGAAATTGAGTTTCCAAAAACCAATTAACACTTTCATTTCTTTATTTTCTGTACTATTTCAGGAATGTAACTTACAAACCGAGATATTTTTATACAAAACTTCTACCTCTATTTTATCTCTGTGGAGGTGGGAGTTTCTTAACCACTCGACCACCAGGCCAGTAAAAATATTGTATTGTATTAGTTTCACACGTCGTGGTTCTGGTTCTACGTTGCGAAGGTCGACGTCGGCTGAGAGCCGCCGCGTCGCACGCCGCTCCATATTACGCAGCCAACGTGCTCGTGTCTAAACGTATCAGGACGTCTCGCATTCGATTTCTGTTTACACACTAGCTTGTGCTACATTTGAAACCGTGAAAAGTATCCTGCGTCCATTCCGCAGGCCTCAAACTGTCTTCGTACCAATTTTCATTGTTATTGGTTCGGCCGTGGAAGTGTAACACAGACACGGACAGGCCTTGGAAACCTTCCTCTTGAATCGCTCTATCTATTGATGAGAACCATATCAGAATTCGTTAAGCGGTTTGTAAGATTGAAGCGTACAAACCGCGGGAAGCGACTTTGTCTTATAATATGTAGAGATACATACTCGGAGACAATTCAAATTATTACATTCATTACTAGGTTTTTCATAAGATACACATTTAGTTATCTGATAGGTCCAGTGGCAACAGAACGCGATAGCTGTGCCATAGGTCGTAGGTTCGATTCCCATTCCCCATCCCCAGATATCATCTCTATAATTTTCAATCAGTTGGCTACGTATGAAGCCTTGACATCTAATAAATTATTTATATACATATTTTACATCATTCTAGTTATTACAGGATTAAACAAATCGCTTGTGAGTGCCCTCGTGCAGCCTATCTGAGCGGAAGCCTGCACGCCCTTGTTGCGGGACGCACGAAGTGAGGTTGGAATTACGAGTAAATGCAGCGAATACACAATGAAGCACAACTTGCGCCGCGCTCGCACCTGCATTGTTTTTTGCGTACTGTATTTTACTGTGATAATATGGCGGTTAGAGTATTACTCAAATTCAAATTGTTTTATTCATCATGCGGTACATAGACTCGATGAAGGCCACGTTTCGGTGATCGTTTTTCAGCATTCCTTTAGGCTGTTGTTGACGGAGAATTGAAATGATTTTTTAGCGACACGGTTAGTTCATATATAGATTACCCTCAGTCTACTCGTGATCTATTAATATTGTTAGCTCCCTTTGAATTAGTCTTGGGGCTTCTTTCTATATTTGTAGTAATAGAATAACAATGACATGTTGGAACATCACCCACCGCCATTTGATCTCAAAATATGTAAAGCCTATATTAAGGTGACCAGATAATTGATAAACATACACATATACATATGTATATTTAACATGATAGATATTTTGATTACATCCAGGTATAGAAGAAATGAATGTGCTCATTACATGTTTGTCCTGGGTGGGAATCTAACCCACGACCTTCGTATCGGCAATCAGAGTTTCGAACCACTAAACCGAGCAGCCATTCGACCAAAAAAAAAACAACCCTTATAAACCTAATTATTTTTCCATAGTTACTGATAATTCACGTCAGTGACTCGGAATAATTTATTTATTTACATATACTTCTAATAATTGAATTGTTTATGAAATTGATAATCTTTAGGTTGTAATAGATATATACAAAAATATGTTAAAATATAAGTCACGTTGTGTTACAAGAAGGGAGGGATGTCAAAAAATATGCGAAACACGACAAAGTGGAGATAAGAAGGGGTTGATTCGAGCAACAACTGTCTGCCACTTGCCACTTGCCGAGAGGCTCAAATATCGCGCTAAGTGATTGCGCCGCAGTCGGTTCGCATCGGAGGCGACCAGTAAAAATATACCGTCATGCATAATGCAGGACGCTTGCGCGGTTCGCCGCCGGCCGCCGTCACACCGGGCCGTAACCGACGCTCGCTGGCCTCGGGCTCCGCTGGCTAGAGACGCTGACTGCAAAACCGCAGGACAGACATTATCGGGGCCGCACATTTGTCTGTTCTGTGTCTGGGTGTAATAAAACTATCCATATAAGTGTTATATTGTATGTACGAGTATATATGTTCGTTTTGCAGGCAATGAATTGCCTAATTTGGAGTCAGGTAGCCGCGCGTGTATTTGTCCCAGTTATTATTATACCTTATTCGTTCGTCGGCTTAAATAAGTCAACGTTTCGGAGTTTAGATACTGATGACACTGAAATGCATTACAATACTAAAATAGATGAAAGACGGAAAAACAAAACCCATTTTATGTTGGAACGGAACGGAAATATTTCTCATCCTTGTTCGCGAATATATTTGCTAATCAAAATCAAAACCCAACATAATGCGTCTGTGTCTTGCTATCAATCAATTCTCTTGTTATCGAATGAAAAACTCGAAAGCTGTCACAGCTCGGTGCAACAGACGGCCAAAGTCGGGAGTCCTCTAATGAAATTGTCCATAAATCTGGAATATTGGACTGGCGACATGCCTAACTACGGTATTTTCTTTTCCTCTTGTTACCCGAACTCCATCGGAACTCCTTTGACCGTTTACATGAAAATATGCCGACAGATATACTCGCGCGGGAGCTGCTGCGACTGGATTTCGCAATAAAGAGTTATGAAATATAGCGGCTGTCGGCGGAATGGTTTCGGGGCTCGCTTTACGATAACCTGAGAGGGTTCCCGATAAGGGATAAGCGCTTTTTTAATTCATTTGCCATCGCATTTTTGAGGCAGTGGAAGTCGTTATCAAGGTAGGCTCGACGACGACAGAGACGGCTCGAATGACTTCGTTATATTGTAGTGCATAATGTCGTAAAAAGGATTTTTTCAGTAACGACAATTTATTTAGTTAATCTTTGTTTTACGTACCAATAAATAAGTCGTATAAAAGATAAGCAAGGAAGGATAAGGAAAGCGATAACCGCTTTCTCTCACTCGACCTTTATTTGCAAAAAATACTCATGTAAGCGAAGGCGGTATGACTTTCTTTGTCCGACTGAGTCCGAGTCAGACAAGCTAATCAAAGGAAAGCTTTTTATGATCGCGCATAAATGAATAAGTCATGACCAAATTATAGCATTATCATAATTAATTCAGGGAACCAAAGCACTTCGTATGGACTAAATTATATAAACGTTACTTTCATGTATTGGGATTGAGCGTTACAACCGGCGTTTCTCAACCGGAAAAAAGACAAAAATTTTTAGATGGCATTTTTTATGAATGGTTTATTATGATTGTTACCTTTTTTCAGTCTTTCCACATTCAATCCACAGATGTCGTGTAAATACTAGGTGTTTGTAATTCGTTGAGCTGGAACACTGGATACAGACAAGCTCGGTGTGTTGCTGACTAAAACATAAGCGTACCTAAACCACGAATGGAAAAATCTGTAATATAGTTTTACAATCCTCTTTTACTATACACATAAGTCTGTAAAGATAGATTTGTATAGATATTTTTATTCACCACGCTAGTGCCGATTGGCAGACGCTCAAGGAATATTCCAGAAAATTCCAAGATGTAGCTTGCTTCACGATCTTTTGCTTTTCCGATATAACGAGTGACATTTTTTTTTAATTTTCAAAATACACGTTTGTGCGTGCCAACATTTGAACCCGGACCAACTTAGCGGGAGACTAAATTGTAAGCCAATAGGCTGTCGCTGCTTTTGCTGTCGTTAGCTATACTAATATTATAAAGAGGAAAGACTTGTATGCGTGTATGTCTCTAACGAATTTGGCAAAAACTACTGGACCGATTTCAAAAATTCTTTCACCATTTGAATTCTTACATTATCACTCATCGATATAGGTCACTTACCTTTCGTCCGCGACTTCCTCTAGTCCACTATAATGTCTTGCAATAAAAGTATCCTAGGAAATTGAATCGCTGACCAAAGTCACCATTCCACGCGGACGAAGTCGCCGATAAAAGTTAGTTATAATTATCCTTTCATTAAAATAATCACGAAGATGTCGGAATATTTTAAGTGGGGCACTTGGTTGTCAGGCGGCCGGTTCTCCCAGCTGTCAGTATGGCGGGCACGTAGCGCAGATATTTGTGTCGCCGCCGTCCTCGGGGAGCGATGGGAACTTGTGGCCACAATGGGACGAATTAAGACTAACTCCACCAGCGATACCGCTGTATTTTATAATAAAATAATATCATTATTATATTCAATTGTACGTCTATTATTTTTAGCAGACTCCCGAAGGTGACCGCTGCCACAATCGAACGCTCCGTGTAAAGCCACTCGATAGAGACAGTGATAAGAATAATAAAATAAACTTCTTGTAATGCAAATTATTTAAAAAAAAATAATTTTAAGAGTAAAATAGTACAACTTTGCACTGTAATGTATTATTATCTGAATAAGATTATAATTATTAATCTGCTCTGCGTTTATATTTGCACTAATGTAATATTTTCCTCTCGTGCGCTGAACTCCATCTAGGACCTTCGTAAAATCTCAGCATTTCGACTTCCCCCTGCAGCATCGTGGAGCCCTTCCGGGAATAATTGATGTAGTCCCCGACGAGGAATATCTTCAATGTTTCAACCCCAAACCTTTTTCATCTCTTTGAGGAGTGTATCCATTTTTAACGTATGCCCTTTCCCAGCACGCGGAAGCGGTTTCGTGTTCAGCTCTACATGTTTCACACAATCGCTGGCCCGTCGGTCCATTAACGAGGGAATCTGCCTTCAGCGGCAGGAGGCAGTGTGGCTCGCGACAAATATTTGTGTGTCAAGGACTAGTTTTATTTGAACAATAGCAATAATACATAATCGAGCGAACACACGATTATCTGATTCCAAATAAGGCAACCGACTCCCGGGAACACCACTAGATAATGCATAGATTTATTTGCCAACAAAAATAGTTCTTTTTATATAACTAATATAGTCCAAGGAAGATTTATCAATTGGAAGACGCGAGCCTAAATGGAGGTCGATGACAACCGATTTTATAGTCTAAGGCTTGTTTTATATCGAGTAGTAGCGCCACAGATAATAATAACTGTCCACATTTGTGTACGATGGCTATAAACGAGTAGCCGCACCCTTAACACAAAACGCGCGAGCCTGGAAAGAAAGATCTAAAAAAATTGCCAACGTTGTTTCGCAATATTTTCTGTTCTCAACGAAAGAGTACGTCAGCTTCCTTCCCACAGCTGCTGACGGACGAGGTGCCATCGGCACTAAGTAATTACAGCGCAGTGTTTATTTCATACATATTTCCCTGTCCGCGGACTAATGACGATAAAAAGCGCGGCCGCGCGCGGCGCCATTACCTACGTGACGCGGGTAACGACAGGAAAAAGCCAGGACATTTGCATTGTACGTCATTGTGGCCATTGCTCGTAACAATAACAATTGGGATACAGAAAAACTGCTCAACAAACAAATACTTGTCTTGGTCGGAAATCGAACCCATATCCCATACTCTGCAATCGTATTACTAACAACTGTACCAAACAAGTTACAGCGTATACCAATATGGTGTCTGCTTGACTAATGACTGCAAGTGGTTACTTTATCGTTTTTCAGCTTCCAAATAGTTCGTTAATTTACTGTGCACTAAACTTACCCCTAGTCAAGCTGTTCTTCTGTAGATTTTGGTTTTCTGGGACGAAGTTTCCTAAAACGACTCGCGGTGGAAGTTGCACGGTAGGAATCGTCACGTAAGAAAAAACGTTATGCTGCAACTATGCGACTCTCTTTCTCGGTCTTTGTTTATTATATCCGAGTAGCATGGGTGTAAATCGTCAATTCCAAAGTCTTCTTATCACATCATATACATAGGTATCTAATAAGAATCTAACCCGGGACTCTTAACACTGAAAATGTTGTGGGAATGGTATGTTAACCAAGGCGTAAAATCGTAAAATCGGGATGTAAGATTATAATAATCTGAAATTATAATCTAGAGACATAGCATTTATGAAGTAGCATTTTCTACTAGCTATCTTGTGAAAACTGTTGTATTACATAAGTTAAGGTTCAGGTAAGAGAAACATTTATTTCGCATGAAACGGAATCTAGTATTTATTCCGTCCGTGTTTTTGCGCTTCTGCTGGGACTAATGATCACAAAAACCGTGAACGGACAGACGGACGGACGGAGCGCGCCATTACGTATGTATATACAGGTAATGATGGGAAAATTCTGTTACGTTACATTTTGTTATACATTTGTCCGCTCTCCTCGGCTCAGTTATTGACGATGGTCTGTGAATATTTTGTTACATTTTTAATTGATGATAACAATATATACAGCCTAGTGGTTTGAATTTCGGCCTCCAAATCTGACTTTAGGTTCAAATCCTAGTGCCAAACTATAACTTTACAACTTTACTTTACTTTACTTTAGATACTCTATAACGCCAAAGGAGAAAATGGTGGGCGAACCTGCCAATTCGTAATTAAACGTTATCAGTATGAGAGGAAACCTCTCTCCAGCAGCGAGCCAATAAAGGGGCCGGAAAAAATACATGGAAATACTGTAAATATCATTACACAAAAGTATGTTCCGCGTATGGATCGAACCCACTACCTTTGCTTTAGCAGTAAGGGTCTCCGCGGGACGAAGAGCTCAAAGGTCAGTAAGATGTTTAGACCTTTTTAAAAAATCTGTGTTTCTGTACGGCAACCGTACGCTCAAAATGAACTAATACTGAAATAAGTGAACTAATATAGTCGTATTCGGGTCAATTTCCCAGTAGTACCGTAAATATAGGGCTACATGAGTTTCCAAAACTCAACCCAATGTACCCATGTACTAGAGGATGCTGGTAGCCGGATAGAATTATTAAGTATTACAGAGTAGCCAAAGTTGGTCAGGTATTGAGGGTAAGTTTTACCAATCTTGAAACTTGGTGAGGTTTCAATTATCCATACATATTGAAAGCTCGAAGTTAGGTTACCTCGTTCCGTGCTTGTTAGGAATTGGCTGTATTTATTAATAGATAATATTGATTTTTCAAACTCTGCCCGTCAGTTTAGTAGTTGGTGCTGGGTGTGGTGGGTTCGATTTCCACTAATGACATTGTTATTATTATACCATCTCGCCGGGTCTCCAACGGGATAGCCAGAACTCAGAGAGTGTTTAATTTCTCTATCTTTACAGATCAGTCGTGATATACCTATGCTCTATTGACACAAAGTATAAATAAGCATTTATCTTGTGTCTTTTCGATTTTTGATGTCTTTTTGGATTATTTTTTGCACAGCACATGCTTCGCGTAGTTTGGGCCCTGGACTGGGATATTGTGGTAGAAAATGGTTTTACATTACACATTTCTTAATATCCTCTTTTTACAACAATGGATAAACAAATTACTGAACATAAACTTGTGTAGGTAAAGAAATTTTAAAACGTATAACCAAGGGCAACATGTCTAGACAAGAAAACAAAAAGAAATTATGGATATTTAACTATCTACATCATTCAATTATGTAACATTTATAGAATGAAGAGAAATAAATACCATTAAGTGAATATATTTTATTTCTAAATAGACTTTTAAGCGAGCTTTCTAAACGAGGTGCAGTGTAGGTTGTAACGCGCTCGCCTATAAAGTACTTTTTCAGTCTTGTTTTTAAAAATGTTGAGGTAACAAAATGATACATTTTTTGGAAAGTTGTTTACGATTTGTAGCACGTCTGTCTAAGCACGAGGCTCAGGTGGGTTCTTCAAACACCCCATCAAATTCCATCGCTTCCCGCCCTCTACTTTTTATACGACCCTTATCGGTAACCGTGCGAGGGGTCATACCGGCAAAATATTTCGACATCATGAACTGAAATTACGAAAGCTTTCAGAATCGACAGATTCACACACCTCCGAGAAGAACCTATGGGAAACTTTGAGTACAACAGGTTTTTTCGTGATGTTTTCCTTCCAAATATTTAATCTTTAATTTACGAAATGCACTTGATTTTGAAAAGTCACAGGTGTTATAGACCACATACGAACCCGCAATCCCTGGCTTAGCAGTCATTCAAGTCCCGCTATGTAAAAGCAATACCACTTATAGATTATTTGTTGTTTGATGTCTTGACGATGACTTTTTGAAGCCAAAAAGTATTTCTTGCCCTGCGCAGACGTAATCGTATCCTCATCAATCCTATGCCCAGCTGTGGGAGATAAAATGGATTGCAGCCATAATCATACCCGCTATACCCAAACCCGTATCACAAAGAATTATAATGTCGTTACATTTTCCATTACAAGAATTTAATAAATCGGATAAAGTATATAAAGAAACATTATACGAGCCTTAATGTGTATTGTGCAAGTTTAGTGTCTAATGAAATTTGGGGTTCGCTCGGCAAAAAAACACAATAGACACAACCCCGGCCGCGTGTGCCGCAATATCTCTAAATCCCATGAATACGGTATGACAGAGCGAGGACGTGTTGCTAAAGATGCGACTCTTATAAGCGGGTAGCGATCGTTCCTACCCTTCTAAGTATATCCTCAGTTAAAAAAGGATAAAACGTTTCCTAAAAAGCTCCGAGAGAAGTAAAAGCTGTGCAAGTGATAGGCGGAAATTAATTTAGTTTTATATCTCTCGTTAAAGTAAAAAAAAGCCATTCTAATATTTAGAGATATGACATTAAATATCATTCGTCGATTTTCGACCGTCCACGTTTTAGAATTTTGCAAATGTGATATAAATTGAGTCTCTTTGCGTTGTAAGGCAGGTCCACGTCTCCTGTCTCTTTCTATTTTGTCTACGCTCTTTGCACATGTCAAAAGATAACAAAGTTCATGCGGACGACGATCCAAAACGCTGATCGCACCCGCTGTCACTCGTAACGAACGTTTCTAGCGTGAACATAGGATAATGATTTGCGGGAACAAGAGAAACAAGTCGTAAACTAGTTGACGTGCGTCGGATTACGGAACTGTGAATAGAGAGCGGTTTGTGTAACAGTTTGTATTATCTGTGTTTATAATTTTACACGCGGAAGGCACGTCGGAGCCTTACAGAGCTGTAAGCATTGAGATCGGCTTACAGTGCAATCTGCCTATCCCGTTGGCTACCTGGCGTAATGGATTAATAATCTACACTGATACTAATACAGTTATACTGATGATGAAGATGAAGTGAAACTGAGATTTGTGACGTTATTGTTTTTGTATTTTGTCGTTACATCGTAGCAGGCTAAACCGACCTTAAAAACAACCCTGTATCGAAAGTTTGCGTTGACTATTACGGGCCAAAGTGTCCCAGTTTGATAAGTTAATTTATTACCGTTTAATCACAAGTAGTTAAACACGCATTCAAATCAATTCAAATGTCGTGTGGGAGGATTTTAGGGTGAATTTAATAAATATATATGTACTGGTATAATTAATTTTCATATCACCGAAATTCTTGTATACTTTCGGTACTCACCCATAACTATTCCCACACGTGGGCATCCGTGCGCGCAGTCCGCATGTGCAGAGGGCATATGAGTTTTTGTTGACATTAGTCCCACTTTAGCGGCACAAGAACATCGACGTAAAAACTACTACTTTCTAATACATTTGCGGTAAATTTTACAATTGGGTGGTAAATAACATGGTATGAAGACAGGACTGCCCTGACGCATCCTGACTTGCGAGTTCGATTCCAAAGCAGAACAATTATTTGTGATATGTTTTAGTACTAGCTATGTAGTTTATGTTACTGCTAGTTAGTTATTAAATAAACATGTCCTAAACATTGTTAAAATTAACGATTTTCTCTGTCAAATCGCCCTCAAAATCCATGATATTATGAATATTACTCTCTATGTGTACGTTCCCTCTTTGAAGAACTCGATAAAGTAATCTCGCCTTGTTTTGTAAACGGGATTGTTTTTACGAAAATACGAATATCTCGTCAACGGGGTACATTTGAAAAACCCCTCGATCCCTTCAACCCGTGTACACGTTCCCTCCCCGCTCTTCGCAAATGACATTACATTTACATAATGCCCTCGAAATACAACTGCTGGCTGTTAGCTGGATATTGTTGATGGCTTTATGTCTATTTCGGATCTGTTGACGATCGTAGGCCTCCGTGCTCGGTGGCGTCTGGGTATCAAAAGTTGTATTTAACCCTTCTATTGATCCGCCATGCTGGCGAAGCGAGGATTGGCAGACTTCTCGCGCCTTCAAGAATAATAGAGAAGTGTGTACGTTTACTCGCGATGTTTTCTTTCACCGGTGTAGCGAATGACTGAGCGGGACAGAACACCCAGTAGTCATTCTTTAATTATAGTTACGTGACAATCCAACAGTCCAAAAATAATCAACAAATTTTCCACCGATCACTTTTAAAGCAACGCGAATTTAAACTCCCTCAGTGATTAATTAAAATTTGTGTTTTTCCCCAAATATACATTACGAAATTAACATAAAATGAAATAAGGGGACAATAGTATCATTCGACATCATAGCCATAACGAAGCCTCCAATTATAACGAACATTTGACGGTCTTATTCCGCCACTGGTCAATACGACACAACGTCGTAACTCAATCTCGCGTGTAAAGGAATTGGAGACTTAAAGTTTTGTAGAAGAGTACTATTTAGGTCGTTCGGCAGTTTAAAAAGCTATGTAACAGCCATATATCGCCTACAACGTACTGCAGCCGATACTCGATACACGTATGCTAATGCCTCATGCGATACGAGACCCGTACTGTTGGTAGAATTAGGAAAATGTAGACATGAAGAGAATAGATTGTAGGAAGAAGCGTTTGGTTAAATCGTTTCTCGTGCATACAGCCAAGGATTGACGTTGCCTGTCTCTATGACCGATATGTATTACTTGGTGTTATTCAAAACAGAAGTGAATTGACTCTACCTGAACATCACCTTTCTTACCGTCGGGTAAAATACAACCTTTTAACAAATACAACCTTATTTTGTGATACAAAAGTAAAGATGTTAATTTGAATTTTTTGCACTTGCATAGGTAATATTCCATAACTCTTGCAAGAGTTTCATGATATATGCATTATTCAATAAATACCACATACGTCAAAGAAGCTCATAAGTAGGCTTTATAACTATATGCAGCTTAGTACTGCGGGAGTATAGTCAGTGTAATAAAGGAAGAATTGGTTTAGTGTCGCGGGCGATGTCATGAGCTGATCGTATATCACAAACTTTCGATATTGTGTCTACAAGGAACTACTCAGTAATTTTGAAAACACACGGAAGCTTATTTCGGTCGTTGCTTTTTAACTAAACATTCGTTTCGGTTTTGTCGATTTTATTCACAGATTAACAACAATCCCGTAATCCACTAAAAGCGTAATCCGAACAGTGAGGTCGACGAACTCGGACTAATCTCATCTACGGAGTTGCTTCTTCCTTGTATATTATTTCTTTCTTATTCCTAATTTTTTTTCGCACCTTTTATATTTCCATTTCCGGGCACGAATCCCCTTAAGAGAGTTTTAGGTCATAGTGTAACACGCCGGCCAAATAGCGGACTTCACACTCCTCAGAAACATACATTTCATAACATATTGAGATGTTTTGCTTCACCGTTAGAGCGAGTGATATTTAAATTTTATGTTATAAAACGCACGTAACAATTCACAGGTATAATTCAGATTTTGAACTCAAACCCCCGGAGATGAGGTAGAATTTCAAACCATTAGGTTACAACTGCTCTTACTTGTTACCTTATTTCTTAATGAAGGCATCTAACGGTGAATGGCGATTGACATCTAAGAGTATGCTGAAATCTCAGCTATTTATTAACAGGCTTAAGCCTGTGACCGTCCCAATTACACCAACATGTTGTTCCTACTTAGTATCTGTGTTGGAGCGTTTGTGTTTGTGTGTCAAGTTGCTGTAACTTAATAAATTCGAGCAGTTCGAGTATGTTGGCACTTGTTTCATATACAGAGTGTTCCAAGAACACACTTGAATAAAATTGTCATACATAATGGCATCACATAGATCGACTGATCACTTGGTTTATTTGTAAGATTATATGTATGTATATAATATTACACGTTTTTTGGTCGATGGATTTGTCCAGGGGCCTAGTGAACTGTAATTCTATGACCGACGGTTTTGGGATTGATTTCCATGCAGCAAAAATACTGGTGCGATATTTGTTCATATCATATCTGTTTAGCATACAATTATTAAACAAAAAAAATGTGATAAGAGTAATAACTAGTAAAATTGTTATTAGTGTGTGGTCGTTATGGCACACAAGAATTGTTTTTTAGACAAATAGGCTTGCGTTTGACTGTGTGCATTTTAGGATGTAACACGCTGGTCTAGAAAGTGTCTATTTGGGCTTAGATGGCCGCATGGGAGTTGTCCTAACTATTATAATTATTATCAATGGTGCCCAGAGCCAAAGCTAAACGTTTTGATATAACACACACGGATCCATACTAAGTTTTAATTCTTGTTTGTAATTATGTAGGTACACGTAGCCTTAGTCTCTTGGGTCCAGAGTTTTGCTCAATTAGACAAACAAATTGTACTTTAACGCTTTTAGAGGTAATACTTAAAGCACTAGAGGTACATATGAAACTTTTGCTTTCGACCTTATGAGGCTTTATGTTGGCCATCTAATGTTATGTCGTACAGAAGCCTCAAGTAAATGTGGAAACCTTTTTGATGCAAGCGAAAGATATTACATAAGCTCAATGCTGTGTGCAAATTGTGATTATTGCAAAATAGCATTAGCTTTTGATGTCATGTATTGTTCTTTCAAGATTTAAAGGTAACGATTGAGGCTATCCTTTACAGAACAAATGCCTGTCTTAGTATATGCCAAATAATATATGAAAGTTTTTTTTTGTTGTTGGGAAACTCTATCATATCATGAACTCTACATTTGATTTTTCCGCCTTTATTGGCGCACAGCGATGCCGATGGCGAATTAGATTTCAATTGCATGCGATACGAGGAGGCTTATGTATGTCCGTCTGTAAATGTTTGGTATACAGCCTCCGAGAAGCCTCGCGCATCCGCTCTCGAATTTATTATATCAGACTCGCATTGACGACTTCATCGACTCTACATGACTCTATGTTACGTAGATAGCTGTTTCTAATGAAGTTTTGTTGGAGATGTAGTCGATGTGTATGTATGTGCCTTATATACGTTTGTTTGTACGTGTAGTATATTTAGTGACTGAAAGAATTTACAAGTAGCGTATTATTGTCTATTGTTAATTATATTTTCAGGGTTATAACTGATGTCCAGGCGGCGGGGGCTGCCTGGGACAGCCGCTGTCCGTTGGATACTGGTGCAATTATGGACAAATGGAAATACATAATAATTTTAAGGAATTGTTTAGCTTAGTTTAGTTAACAAAGTAATAGTAGCATACCGTTCACACTGACCCTAATTAGAAGGTACCTCTAGAGGGTCTACACATATTAGCACTGTACCTGTAATATCTAATCTGAACAAAGAATGGGATCATTAGCTTTTATAACATCGTTGACTATTCTAATATCGCTATTGCTTCTTTTCATTCCGTTCTAGTCTGGACCGCCGGCACAGGAGACCTTTACGTAAGGCTTAGATTCATTAATTAACATAGATTAATTAACATAGATTTTAGTGTTCTGTATTGATTTTTATTATACAAAGAACCTCCTTCTATTTTTTATCGTTTTTCTACGCAACAACTTGATGGTAAGAGCAGTTTAGGACGAGGCGTTAGCATTAAGATTACTGCATTCACTCTTGACCCGGTTTTATTAAATCAAATACTGCGGTATTTCAACTTTCACATGACAATAGTTTAATTCCACCAGCACCGTTCTACCATCGGACGTCAAAACGCACCGCAAGCTACCGTCCATACTTTCTTGGGACTTCTCTGAACTGGACGAAGCGTTTGTCCAACTCGTTACTGGTGCAGACACCTGAGGACTTTAACCTGCCGGTCCCTCTTTCCATTGAAGTTAGGATTATTGAAAACAAATGAAAAAGCATTTTCTGATCAAGATACTTCAACCACTTATAGAAGTATAATCGTGCCTAGAGCATGTACGGAATACGACTCTCAAACGCGACTAATATTTGACTTTAATAAAAATTAGCCCCTGGAAGTGGGTCAACGAGACGGACACTTTTTACCCTTCTCTTATAAAAATACCCTTCACAGCAAGTTTAACTGAAAAATGTACTAGTATTTTTATATTCCTTTAAATGTTATTGAGAAGGATTTAAAAAAACTACGCACTTCATACATTTCATTTTCAAATACAGCCTCAGATTTTCTAGTTCGAAACGATACAGCCTTCAGCCCGAAACAGAAAATGTTGCAATAACAACTGCTTTACTGTAGAAATGTGAGTAGCGGCACATCCCTGTTCGAAGCGTACCATGTAACATTTACCATACCAATTTTTATGAGATTTTAACGTGTCTTAAGACGGGCATAATTTCGCAATCTTTCAAGGAACGAGCAGTGAACATACTACTCGTCATTACTACGAACAGATCCTATAAACTCTTCGTCGAGAAGCGAGAAGATGTTTTGAGAAAAAGGGCGTAAGATTCTAAGTACAAAGGCGGCGCAGCTCCGTAAGCTTTAACGCTAACGAACGTAAGGTTTGATGTCGTAATTAGGTATACAGCCTCCCAAATGAGGCGCTGCCAGTACCACTATATTATGTGTTACATCTGTTTTATATGTTGCGCTTTACTACAGTGTCTTTATTATCTGTACTTTTTTACTGGCCTTTTGGTGAAATAAGCACACTGTATTAAATGATTATATACAAACACATTTAGTACACACACAAACGAACGCTCGCAAACGCCCACGCACACGTACATATGTATGACTGTGTGCGTGTATGTGTAACGTGGAGACAAACAGACGTACCCATTTAGTTGGTATTTTTGATCTTAAGTTTACAAACAACTATGTAAGTTTAGCTAACCACAGTTTCCCTGCACTAGCACATCGCTAAGTATATAAGAGTTTAGTATTATCCCGAGTGTGTAGAGCGCTAACTGTACTAATTCAAAGTACAAAGGCGAGTTTAAGTTTTAATGACGCCACGTGCTCCGTGTAGTGTGAGTCGCCGTGAATGTACAGTGCACGCCGAAGTGCACTCCTCTCGGATGCGCGGAGTACGAATGAGTGTCCTCGCTGAAGGAAAAATGAAGAGAGTTAATTTTACCCCGGCCTCCCCCGATACGTTGTTCGAGTTAGACATACACACGGCGGCTGAGAATAAACACCAATAGTTTTATTATTTTGCAAAATTTTTTATGTTTTTAAAATCAAACCGGAGCCTCTGACTCAGTTTTCAGAGTCAAAAACAGTGTATAAAAAGGCAATTTAGTTTTTAACGCAATTCTTTAGTTAAAGTCAGAAAAATGTATATGTATATTTCTTTCTCGATTCACTTCAACTTATCTTTATATTTACATTATTTTATATTTACACAAACACATACACACATACACACACACGCACAATATTGTAAATACTTGGCGACGCTATTGGCGCTATTGGCTGTAAGTGAAATTAACACGATATATTTGTATTATTTTAAGAGGTGTGGATTTTGTAAATAAATAAAATAAAAAATAAAATAAAATAAAATAAAATTGCGTACTGTGCCTCGTCGTGTTATCCACGGAGATTTTGATCTCTTGGGGATTTAGGGATAAAAATAACCTACATGTTGCTCTATAACTCGAGCTCCCAAGCAACCGACCGTCTAATATTCGCAGCAAACGCCAACCACTGACTTTCATATGCAAATTTTCGCTTCCTTAATTTACGTTATTGTAATTTTCGTAAGAATTTCTAAATTGTCTGGGAATAAAATATAGACTATGTTACTCGTTGAAAATGTAGCTTTCTATCAGTGAAAGAATTTTGAAAATCGGTTACTCAGTTTTTGAGTTTACTCCATACAGACAAACAAACAAACCTTTGCTCTTTATAATATTAATAATGTAGCTTGACATAATTATTAGAGCTAACTCGTTATTAGTTATTCCCGTTTGCTACAACATCACGGCTGTGTAGTGTTATTAATAATAATAGGATTACGGACAGATCATTGGTCGTTCTTTGCGGCCGTGTGTATCATAATCGACTTCGACGCTGTCCTCTGTACAAACTAATTAATCTGTGCTTGCTTCCAACAATTTGACGACAGAAATAATAATGACTCTACTTTCTGATTTCATGCATTGTCTATAAATCCCTCCGGTAGCTTGTAAATTGATTATGCGAAGCACTACAATAAGATTATATTATTTTCTCGAATTTGTTAATATTTGCAATATTTCATGCATATTTAGCTGTCATTAATTGTGCATATATATGTGTAGTATTATGGCCATTTTGAAATATGTTAGGAACTAATGAAGCAAAATTTGGCAAACAAAAAAATATCTGACAACTTTGTCAGTCTGCATAATATGCTTTTAATTTACCATCACGGCAGAAAGCATCGAGTGACAAATATCTCCGTTCTTACAATATTGACCAAATAGGTCAGACACTGGTTGGTTGGGAGAGTCAAGAGTCTCCGAAAAGTGTATAATATAATCTGGTACTTTTAAAATAGATAAAACTAGAAAGTACAGCTTACGTAGGTATATGATACTTCTGACTAAGCTGGCTACATCATCGGGCTATTATGTGAGTATTAAACAGGATTTAGAGTTCCCTCCTACGCCTCTCCCAAGCGTAAACCATCTACACAGTGTTTACAGTGCTCGCATCGTCCATTGCGCAGATTAAGGAAATCATGTACACTGCGACTAATACTTTGCGCACAATGTACAACGCTTGTTTTGCAATTTACAGAGTTATTATGATGTGCTAATGATGTAGTTAAGTATATAATGAGAAGATTTTGTATGGGCTATTAGAGCAGCAACGAACAGGTAACAAGGTGCTGCATAGTGCGGCACGTGTGCTTACTTGTTGTCGTAATTAATTTGGTGACTAAGTGTTGTGTTTAGAATAACAAGCCGGAAAATGTTGCTTCTCCTGTTTTTGCGTCAGTTTAGAACAAAAATTGCATATAATGAGACGATAGGAGCAGTGTAGCCTAGTGGTTCAAGTGCAGCCTGCAACTTCGGGGGGTCTGGCTTCGACCCTGGCATCTCTGACTTTTTACGTTGGGTTTATTACTAAAATACGTGTGGCAATCGGGGACTGCCGCGGTAAAGCTATTGCATAGCATTTTTTATCAACTCATGCAATTATAATATTATGCAATTTTTTTTTCTTTGATATTATTTCAAGTTACACTTTTTGACCTTGGTGATCGATAAGAAAACAATTATTTTTCTTTCATTGAATAAATGTGAAGTTAATATTGTTAAAAATATTTTATTAACGAGCTTTGTACAGTCTACACGCACAGGTCTAGTCGCACGAACACAAACACCATGCCGAAGTTTGCCGAACTGAAACGACGTTAGATGATGCACGGCTTCCAACGCCGCACCGCTGTGCCGGTCGGAGTGGGGGGTGTTAGGTTTATTTTCGTTACGGAATTTCTTGATTCGATCGCCGCGCATAAAGCCCGCGATAAAAGCTATGCAATAGCTTAAAATAACCAAATACTTGAAGGTACCTATATAAAATACTACGGTAAGCTATACAAACGTGAGATATTAAGCGCTTAACGCATATTTTGAAAACCCAAAAAGGCTAGATACATTTTGAAAAAGAAGACACTTTTTTTATGACAAGTGCAATGATGTATTCAATGTTCCATGTAATTATACTTTTAACAGTCTTCAGAACAAATTATAAAATACAGTTAAATATTACACATTAGACGTACCTATATATTACAAAATTATTCTTATAAAAACGACTTATATTAATAGTAACTATTATGCGAACTACCAATAGTCGTACCCACTTAGTTTTTAAAAAAAGATGTTTTGATATGGCAACCCTGCTGAGATGTCTTCAAAATTCGCTTAGACATATTGAAACAATCTTTGACCAAACACCAAACTTTAATACACATATTATATTGGCAACTAGCTGCGCACGCGTCTTCGCCCGCGTTATTTATATAATTCTAGAATAAAAGTAGCCTAAGTTACTCCTTGTTACATCAGCTATCTGCCAGTGAAAGTCCCGTCAAAATCGGCCCGGCCTTACCAGCCGGAACAAACGGACAGACAGATAGATAGAAATGGTAAAGAATGCTATTTTTGTATATGTACAATAAGCGGTCATTCTAATAATACAAACAGACACTCCAATTCTATTTATTTGTGAACATTCCTTTCAAAACGGATTGGGAAATGAAAGACTGTCGAAAAATAACACTATTGCGCACAACTTACAACAGTACGTTTGAGAACCACCGCCAATAGCAGGTGTGACAGGGCAGAGATTGAGAACCGCTGTTCTAATTGAAGGACGGCTGCGTGTGGGCGAGGTACAGCGTGAAGATACTGGTGAGCGCGCTCACGAGGAATATGACGTCGAACCAGCGGTGGTAGAAGTTGAACTGCAGGTCGCCCAGCACCTGCGTGATGATGGTGCGGTACTCCGGCGGCATGTTCATGCGCATCAGCAGCACGGACGAACAGAAGTACATGCCCATTATCTGCGCGAGTATCAGGACTATGATGTTCGATGACTTCGACGACGATATCTTGTAGAAGAACTGCAATGAAAATACATACATTAATATTATTTTTAATAGTGTAAAACAAAGTCGCTTTCCGCCGTCTGTCTCTATGTATGCTTAGATCTTTAAAACTA
>DWUN01000823.1:0-19602 GCA_018249975.1 Passova gellias
TATGTATAGATTAATAAATAAAATCAGTTAGCCACGCGAGGGAATAGTCCCAATTTAATATTACTATCGTACGTTATGTTTGGATTACAAAATGGCTATTGCACTCGGGTCAGTTTGCGAAGTTCGAAAAGCTGATTTCACTGAGCTTCCGCTAAAAGCCACTCAGACGTAAAAGCCGACGTCGAACTTAATGCGACATTATGTCAGTCTAAAACTCTCCGAGTGCAGAAATATTCAGTTGAATTTTCATATAATTAAATATTCGCTTTTTTAGCGCCGATGGAAAAAATTAATTTGTCACGTGTCTAGCAATTTGTAAAGAAAGACCGTTGTCTATGTCTCGTTATGATTAACCATTGCTCGTGCTTACTTATATGATGGATACTATGGGTGTACCCTCCTGTCACAATAGTAAGAATCCTACCTCCCTATATGCCATAATATAAATATGTATAACCATATTATCATAGGATTAGTATATTTAGCTAATTAAGTAAACGCGTTACGTTTATCTTGTAATGTTGCGAGAACATTAAACGAAACTGTGTACAAGTTGTAGACACATTGACCGTTTCTATTTAGCTCCAATAAAACTAATTAACAAGCAGCGCCGCAGCCACTGAAGCTAAGCTATGTGGCACTTACGATCAACTCACATATTATGTCTGAAGACTCTGCGGTCGAATTGGTTTAAGTTTAAGCGTTGCACGTAATACGTTTCGGTAACAACATGTTCGACAGCCGGAGGCGAGCGAGCTTCACCGAACATCGAAATCGAATGTCGAGTGATATTATATAACTTACGCGTCCTAATAACGCACACAGTGTTATACAAAAGTACAACTGACTTTAATATCTATGGCAACACGGAACCGGGAATGTAAAGACATCTCATTTGTTGTTACAAATGAAATTATTTAGATTGTCACAAGTTATTTTGCATATGAATGTGATACATGATGGTATACATCCTCAAGTACCAATGACGCACGAGCGTGCAAAAGATACGCACGTATACAACAATGTACAGACCACTACCGATGCGTGTTTCAAGACGAAACGCCCCGAAACGGAACATCCTCAGAGCTATAGCGCCCAGAACGGTTAGGGGCAAAGTTAACATTTGGAAAGATCACAAATTAAATTACACACATTAAAATATGTGTGTAATTTCTTTTCCTTGATTGCTAACCTCGCTACGGGAGTGACGCGATTGAAACACGCCCACCGCTACTCGTTCGAAGTGAAACACGTCCAAGCTTCATTAAGTTTAATTGAGCTGCATCTGATATAAACGAACATTGGACAGAATGAGCGAACTATTAACTACTCTAGAATGTAGGAAAGCAATTTGTGAAGGAATTGCTTTCTTGGAAACGTTAACTATAACTACAGGTGCTTTCCACGCTTCGCTAACAACCCGCTGACTCGTGCGTTAACAGCTACCGTGAATAGGCTGCCTTGCGTAAAATATTGCTAATTGTATTACATCGACTACCCTCGTGGTCGTGTGCTAAGAGATCCTGATTTCTGAACCGTAAGATCGTGGTTTCCATTCCCATCCGGGCAAAATATTTGAGTTTTGAGGACATTTGGTAGTTTTTGGACCGAGTGTAAGATAAATAATTTTATAAGTATTAATAGCTTTTATGTATGTATGTTTATCGGCTGTACGATATTTTATTGCTTAATTTGTAATCAGACAGCCGTGTGTAGAATTATTAATTTTATAAAAGTCATAGAAAGATCTAAATGAACTCTACTTGAAATTACTTAAAGATTCGCTTACCGCGTTACGACTGAGATAAAATTTTATGTAAATTTATAAATAACATATTCAATCCCACGCGTCTAATTTCAACAACTCTGTCAACATGGCCGACCGTAAACGTCAAAGTGGCGAATTGATTGGCTGGTACGCCTCGAATGTTCTGGAAAAATACCTTTTATATGTTGGTTTCGGCTGAGCATGCGAAAATATACTTAAAAAAACCGGCCAAGCGCGAGTCGAGTATTTTATACGAATTTCACTCTAATACGTCTACGCGCTCCTGAGAAAAAGGGTCTCAATAGACGGACGGACGGACGGACAACAAGGTGATCCTGTAGGTGTTCCGTTGTTTCCTTTGAAGGTACGGAACCCTAAAAATGTGTATATTTGAGTAAATATTTGAAAGATTGTGGTCCAGTTTCAAGGCTGTAGTCAGACAGATAAAGGAGACGTGAAGTGTTGTAGGTTAATCCCCTCTTACTAAGTCATCACATTGACTGACGTCAATTACGCTTTCCAACTCATCTGAGATGGTACGCAATCAGGTTTACACAATTATTAAAATGTTCCTATGGCTCTTTTCAACAATCTCCTTTTTTGAATGAAATATACCTATTAGACGATAACGTCTATATCATTTAGATTTTTTCTTTTAAGGACTTTTGTTGTTTTAAAATGAAACACTGTTTATACCGGGTCACGTTTCAATCAAATCTCACGAATCGTGTGCTCGATGGTAACAATCAATCCGCCAGACCGTATATTAAATATGAATGTTGACACGATTGATTGGAAGCTGGTCTGTTTATTCAGATGTACGATCTCGAACCGTTGTTGAATTTCACTAACGAAATCTATGTACAACAATAATAACTGGAGACAATTCCACATACGGCTGTCGGATTCCAAATTAGGCAATTTAATGCCCGTGTCATGGTAACCGGACAGCTGATAAACGTACATGACACAAATGATATATTACTTATATAGATATTTTTATTACGACCAGACACAGAACCAAAAAGATGTACTGCACACACAAATATTGGTACCGGACGGGAATCGAACCCACGACCTCCGGTGTTGCAGTCAGGAACTCTAACCATTCGCCCACGAGGCCAGCTGCTTGTTAAAGACGGATCTACGTATATATTACATGTGTCAGAAATTGAATTGTCAACCAAGACTTTTCAAACGTAGATTGAATAAGTATTTACTAGGCAAGCGAGCTGCATTTAAGGCCATAATTATCGCTTTTTATGAAGTGAGATTGGAGTTATATGTCGACCTATTGCAATTTAGAAAAAGCAAATACAGTAAAACATACGTACATACGTACATAACATCACGCCAGGTCTCTAATGGGGTAGGCAGAAAGCACCGAGTGCCAAATAGCTCTGTCCTGGCAAACCGGACGAGCTTCGTCTACATTCATCATTCTCTTCATGGATACACGCCGGTTTCGGAGACTCTTGACTCTTCCGTCAGCCAGTGTCTGACCTATTTTGCAGTAAAACAAATAATATAAATAAGGGTTATGTTCAATCGTTGTTTCTTTTTCGTTTCTTCTGTCGTTCATGGAGAAACAAAATTTTTATACCAAAAAGGTTTTTAAAGTAAATCTTGCTTTTCTAGTGGAAAATATGTAGTTTCTTTTTCTTTAAAAACCCCACAAAGAGGTGAAGCTAACAGAACCGGAGACACTAAGTCAAATGTAAATTAAGCGAATTAGCAATTTAAAAAAGATTGCCAATAACTCTTTCTTATTCCCTGTCTTTGCTCGCCAGTATCGGTTTAACGATAGTTTAATTGTATAATATTTACATTTATTATTCCTGTAAGTCGCTCGAGGCTTTGTTATCGGTCAGTATTGTAATAAACAAAATCCACTTTGAATTTAGTTACAAGATTAATTAAGGTATAATTTTATTAGCTTGTTTACTGACGAGGCAACTGCATTAGGTACACAATAATTACACTAATACTTATTTAGTTACGTAAACGATGAGTCTATGTCGCTCAGTGTTAGAAGATTGCAGATTTCTTTTTTTCTCCTATATAGAGATAGTGCTTCTTTGTTTAGGAAGTCGTCTAGTCTAGTTTTTAAAGTTAATTGCGGTTGCAGAAACTACATCTTCGTTCCACTTGCAGAGCGTTCTGTTGCTTCAAAATATCTCTCCATAAAGAAAATCTCATTTATACGGAAAAACACATTTCAATAAAATAAACCCTAAAGACAGCGTTCCTGGCGTGATAACGGTATGTCGTGTGTGTGTAGATTCTATTGACAACGCGTGCGAAGCCGCGAGTAACAGCTAGTATGTCATATTTGTGGATTGTAGCAAAATATCGTTACGTTAATTCGATTTAATACAAACCCGTTTAATTCGACCTATCTTATAAGTAGCTCGTTATAATATCATTAAATATGTGAACATTAACAGCCTTAAGTAAGTGATTTGAATCTTAACAAGTTAAGGAACACTGTGTTACTTAACTTGCTCACAAATTCTATTAAGCTCGCGTCGTAAGGAGGGATACAATTTTCCATGTAAATTGATTAGATTTTAAAGCTGATACAATCTAGTTGGTGTTTGCGGACAACCTTAAAATGTTTAATAGTCACGACCGCGACTACGATTTATCGTGATAACAAAATTTTTAAATCAATTGTATCTTCAAAGAAGCAGCCCTGGAAATTGTAAACTTTATACGTTGCAAAATGATGCAGAAAATTTTGAATTATAATTCAACGCCTATTGGGTTTTAATAAAAATTGCGATTCTTCTATCCTTTTTTGTCTTTCGAAAACTTTAACCACCACCATGGACTTCAAAATTAAGAAAAGCCTGTTACGGTAACCAGACAATTAGTAAACTACTTATTTTATTTTAGCATAGTTTGCAGTGTGTGTTTGTTAAGTATACGGACACCCAAGGTATGATGCTCTTCTAACTGCACGAGTAGCAAATTGGCATAGGCCCAGTGCCGGGGTGGGACATGTTTAAGGTGTAAAAATTACGTTCGTGAACCACTTTTTGAGAATAAATTATGTTAATAGCTCCACTGATCTCATTACAAGATCGCTTGATGTATAATAATCATTTTATACCCGAAACACGAGGGATCGATCGATCATTGTAAAGCGCTTCATCTCGACGAAGCCATAATTTTAATTAAGAGAAAATCTTGCAAGCCTCAAGTTTTAACAGCATCGTCGCCCACTCTGAGAAGTTAGTTAGTCCCGCTAAAAGGAGAGTCTTCAGGAAATATTAACCTCCCGCAGTGTCAAGTGGCTTGATATAGTTCTCTCTTTATAAAAATGAATTTCCTAATAAATGGCGCGCTTATATTTCACTTGCAAGTTAAACACTCCTTTTAAGACTAACATTTGTTATATAATTTTCAGGCGATCGCTGTTCAACCGCACTGAATAATTGTAGTTTATGTTATTGTCATCTATGTATTAATAATAATAGTAACATATGGTATTCTTTTGCAATTAAAACTTGATATGGTAAAACAGGACTTTTGCATTAAAGCTCCGTAAGGCGGCTCGCTGCTGGAATTTAATGATAAAAGTCGTCACGTAAAGATGAAGTGTTATGCAACTCTATGCGAATTTTTCTCTCCCTTATACTTTTTACCTTGGATATAGGCTTTCGTAACCATAAAGTACAGGTACATGTTACTATTTATCATTGAAAAACTCGTCACAATTTAGCTACGAATAGGCCTAGTCAAAATATCGGACAAATAATAAACACAAATGGTTTGAAAAATATAAAGGCTCGCCCGGGTCCGAACGTAATTTCCGAGATGTGTGACCTTTCGTAACAATATTATCACGATGGGCTGACATTGAGAAGTTACTTTGAGGTCCGCATGAATATGTTAGCATCCTAAACGTAAAGGACCCGTGCAATCAAATCTGGCCATTCTCCCTTTTGATAAGGTTTCGGAAAGGTTTATTGCAAAACAGTTGTAAATTATAAGTAGCGGGCCAAAAGTACAACCTTGTGGTACATCAATTGCTTAAACCGATACAACTGAGAGCAGCTATATAAAAGTTACTTATAAATACTTACGTATAATGTATTTAATGGTAATGTATTAAATTTAATTTAATTAGCAGCCGCATTACAATTGCGATTTCTTTTATAATTGCCTTGAAGTGCTAAGAGTACTTTTTTGACACTTGTAAACTGCGCTTGGAATCTGGTGTATGAACATGTCTTATAAGCATCCCATGGAAATTCCATGGATTTATCGCCTCACCATTTTACTATAATATAAAGCGAAAACCTAATACAAAATGTGTGTGATAGGGCATTAGAATCCTTCGAGGAGATTATTTCTGCAATGCACAGTTCTGTTGCATTTCATTCGAATTGGCATTGTGGCAAATTGTCAAAGTTATATTTAACATCTTCATTTTCGGACTTTCAATTTTCCCTTTCTCGCAATAAGTGCCTTTAAATATAGTTCAAATTTTAAAAATATTTTATTTAAAAAAAAATTATATTTTCAAGTTCATTTACTTTCATTTCGCTTGTCTCTGCATAATTGCGGCCGATAATTAATCACCCATAATACTAAAATAACTTTGAAAGTAGAACAAAATATTTAAAAACAATGGACATTTTGCGGAAAACACTACTTGCATCATTAATCTAAAATAATGCAATCATGAAACTAATTTGTTACTGTCACGGCTCCAACAGTAGTTATACAAATATATAAAATTCAGCGCGGTGCCATCGTTAAGACTGAGGGATAATGAATTAGTTCCCCGCGGTTGAATCCAGGTGTTCTCATGATGAAAAACATGTATGGAATATATTAAAGAACGTAACTTCAACTTGGGATTCAAAACAAGAGTGTGTAGCCACTTTCTAGGCAAGAGTTCTTCATCTTAGACTGCATCTCGTGCAAAGAGGACGGATATTGCAGTTAACAATGTTAGTATTTATTATCTTCATGATATTAATTGTACGATACTATTGTAGTATGAATTTGTTGCCACAATTTCAGCGTCGCTACAAGTAAATGGATTAGCACGACTCGAGCCTCAGATAATGAATTGGATTCCATGATCTTATCTCCGGCACAGCGTAAACAGCGTCATTGAGAACATTAGGGGAACGCGAGCAGAAATATCGGTATAATATTTTGCAAAATCTTGAAAAGGTCGTTCGCTTTAAATATTAGTTGCGAAGCCCACGGTACAGCGAGTTCACGTACATTTTACATATCTACGTATATTATATTTCATAAAACTCTTACTTCAAAAGGCTTCACGAGTGCACAAAGTTAATGAGTACCTATAGCTGTAACGTATATGGTTTTGATTGACTTTAATATACCACATAATGAATAACATTTGAATATGAATTTCAGAGTTCTCCGGCATTTACCTATGTTTTTTAAGAGTATAAAGCCTCCGTTCTGAATAAAGCGAGTGCTGTAATTAACATTAAACGGTTACGAGTGTTTCCTTTGCATTTAGTGATATGATATCTTAATGTATTAACTTTATATCTTAGTAAGCATATACGTTAAAACGGTAGTAACAATTACGAGTACAATACTTAACATTCCTCTGTTACTAGTCGAGTGTCTCTATACCTCCTTATTAATTCAGAACATGTGTAAAGAAAATCTATGCTTATTAACATACGAAGAGAAACCTGTGTACCTGTTTTTAAGTATAATCTAACGTCGACCACTAAGATACTAGGCATAACTTGAAATTGAGTAGTATTAACTACTTTCTTTAATCCGGTTCTAATCTGGTTCTACTGGCGTTATCTCTATTAATATCTCCGAAGGACACTTTTGATAAATCTTTGTTAACAAGTCTGTGGCTACTAATTTGTTGCTCCTCCAATGCAGACACTAAATGAATTTACACGTGGCTACGAATGAAATGAATTGAATTCCAATATCCGTCTCCGGCGTTCACGTTTACAACGCCAATGAGAATATTACTGGGGAAGAAATGTACCTAGAATATTTTAGAGATCTTAGAAATGGAACTCGCTTTGAATATAAAGATCCTGATCTACCCTAGACTGATTTATCGTAAAGTTCTTAAAGGTTATGTGAGTTTTGCAGTTGGCAAATCTGTTCTTTTTTGTCGTATAAAAGAAAAGATTGGTTAATCTTCGAATGGCAATGATCAGCCAGCCATTGGCAACTTTTAATTATTCACCGATAACTTTGAAGAAAAGTATTCCATGCTTTATACCACACAGACACCATAACGGACTATCACAATTTCAGATTTTATTTAAAGACATGTATTTCGTACCGAAGTCGATATTAAGATAATGTAGGTAAGTAAGATAAAGCACGAAATCTCATTGCCCCCTTAGTCATCGTGTACATGTTGTCAATTTAAGAAAACGTAACAACTTCCCTATCAGTTTACTTCTAAACTGTTGCACTAAAATCTGCTGCTAAGAAGCAGGGACATAATGTGTTTAGTAACCTTGTAGATTTCATCCATTACAATTACTCACACACACAAATGTCGCTGTTTCCCCACTAAGAATTCCAACCCTTTTACACTAATTCATCCCGACATTTGGGTACTTTGCCTCGGTTTGGGGTTAACCGCATCCCACTGTGATAGTATTTCAGACATCCAAACCTGTAACCACAAAACAAATCTGTGTTAGTCCGAAGTAACTTATTTCTGAGTAATGGTTAAGACGTTTTCGCTACGCGTGTGAAAGAAACATTCGAAAACGTAAAATTTGATAGACTTTTTAATGTTTAGATATAAAAACTACAATATCTTTTTCTTTGAGTGCCTCGTTGGTCGTGCGGTTGCTAGCGTGACTGCCGATCGGGAGGTCCTGGGTTCTAAACCCGGGTTGGGTACTGCTGGATTTTTCTAATTTACAATTTCTAGTAGTGACTCAGAGTCTGGACTCAGAGCCCGGTGCATGGCAATAGGCTCACCACCTATTCCATTGTGGGACTTAAACGTAACTGGTGAAATGTGTGGGTGTACTGCACTCCTCTGCCTACCCTTTCGGGGATTACAGGCGTGATATTACGTTATCTTTTTCTATTTTCCGTAACCATAGTCGTGGCTATACAATTCTTACATTTTCTATCTCTCTCTTTCTCTCTCACTCTCTGACAGTATCCGAACCACTTCTACCGTTATGCCATCTCAAACTCAAAATACTTTTATCCCGCTACTCCGTTCAAGTCTGGAATAAAAAATATACATCTATTATCTCGAACAAGTAAAAAGTACTTCAATATTTTAGTTGTCAAGACTGAATCTCATGGAAACCGGTTAATCTTGTGAGACAAAGGAGGTCGTTTATGCGATCATGGCAATGTTATTCTGCCCGATACTTTCTTTATAATCGCCCGCTACAACTTTGCACCGCACCGTCAATTTCGAACAAACTACGAGTATAGGACCAATATGTACGTATACACATAAGCCGCAAGCGTCGCTGTCAGGTCTTTAAAACATCCCATGAAGGTCTCCATTAAAAATTATTTTCACGCGATTGACTAACAGACATATAAAAACTTCACGCTTACAATTTTAATAACAATCCGTGAATATAACCAATATCGAATACTAGAAGCTTAGGTAGGCAATAAACAGTCGGAAATATGTAGGTAGAAAAATAAATTCTTATGTCGCGTGTGGTTGAAAAAAGTGCACTCAGCTGAAATCTCAGTAAAGCTTTATTTTATTGAAACGAATGATATCGCCGACGTCCGAAGTTTCATGGGAATAAATGTTCTTATACGGTTTTTCAAAACCCTGAGCGCTGGGAGTATTATTTAACTTTTTCCGCGCGGCCTTAAAGGCTTCTGTTGAGGGACTTTTTTATTGAATTATCTAAAAGGTTTTCGACTCTATTTAGCTGCTATTAGATAACATTAAGCAGCTGCGATGGGATATGTAGTTGTTGCAGAATAATAATAATATTCATGATGTATTTCCATAACTCAAACTCGGGATCTCTTTTCCAAGTTAGTCAGTTAGCTAATAAATCGAATATTTGTATAAATTTCTAAACACAACAAATTAAAATTGTCTACGTACGTTTATGGACATTCACACATATAAGTATTTGTTCTAGGTGGAATCGAACCCATAACCTCCGGTTTAGTGTCAAGGTGTAACCGAAGCGGCCCCCATAATGTAATATGTGAAATAAAAATTTGATTAACACGTGCATTTCTACACCGGAACAGTACGAAATTGCATTTATATATTCCGAGCACAGCAAAGGAATTCTCGTGTTGATATTGCATTGAAAGTTTGCCAGGCTCACCTCTCGCCGCACCGCGGTACGAACTTCTACAGACTCGTGAGTTGATGATAAAATGAGTTTTGTAGAATGAAAAGCGCAATGAGTTTCAAGTGAGATATGTGGGGAATTATATAAATAAAGGTCACATCCCTGTATAATATACTTTATTGTGCACAAGTAGATAAATGGACAAATAGACGGCGGGATATTGGTATTTTACCCATTAAAACCTCCTCGACAGCCTTACTTGGCTATATTCGAAGGACTCCAAAGGGACGCACCATTGACCTCCTAACGTTTTGCTTTGCAATACTGGTATCATCATTGTTATAGGAATAGGTTGTGTTATAGGAATATAAATATTTTTTCACAATGATAGCAAATGCAAAGCGTGGTTACGCACTGACCACTAAACGGGAGGTTAATGGTTCGACTCCCGCCGAGGTATAATATTTGTGTGATTAACGAATTTGCTTTTTCTCTGATTAAATGTAACAGAAATATTTCAAACATTTTATATGTGTGTCAATTTTGGTGTAATAGTAAGTAATTATTGTAGTTTCACATCCATTTCATGAATTTGTACGCCGTAAAGGGCAAAATATCGCTTGAACTAATTATCTTGTAAAATCTTTATAATATGAATCTATATTTGCGCAAATAAATGTCTTTATCTTTGAAATAAATCAATTAAAAATAAGAGTAGAAAGTAGGGATCGAATTTCCTGTAAAATAGCCCGATAAATGAAGACATCGGGTACATCTGTTGAATGCGATATTAAATGATGCGGAGGCCGGTCGGCCGCGGTCATTGGCACTTGGGCCACATAACACCGATATGGGTCAGCGGTTTTATTCATCGCGTCCGACGCGGACACCCTTCGTGTGACCTTTGGAACAACATAACGTATATGGACAGTGGCGCGCCATGGTGAACAATGAACATAGAAATCATACCATAAATATTAGTTGTAACTTTTTCCTACCCTTTTGTTGGTATAGTGCTGGACCCGGTCTCCTCTCGTAGTGAGAGGGTGTTAGGCCATAGTCTACCACGCTGGCCAAGTGCGGTATACTTCACACATCTCAGAAAATCTTAATATATATATAAATTACGTGTCACGGTGTTTGTCCGCGATGGACTCCTAAACTACTGAACCGATTTTGATAAAATTTGCACACCGTGTGCATTTTGATCCAATTTGAAAGATAGGATAGCTTTCATCTCGATTAATGATCAAATTTTTTTATAGAACAACACTTGGACAAACATCGCGCTAAGGGATTTTTACAAATATGAGATTAAGTTATTATTACATTATTATAATTGAATCACGGCAACGCGTGGTCAGGTCTGCTAGTATTATATATTTTATAATATCTCTAAGGCGTGTAGGTTTCGCTCACGATATTTTAGTACACCGCATAGCGAGTGATATTTAAATTTTCAGTCATAAACCGCACGTAGTCATAACAAGTCAGAGGTGCTCGCCAGAATCGAAGCCACACCCCCCTAGAGGGGAAGGTCCAATTTCAAACCACCAGGCTATCACCGCTTCTGTTTCTGGTTCCTGATATATATACATATATAACACACACAGTGATATATATGTTGAAGATATATACACCATCCGACTGACCAGCTCGGCGGTAACTTTCGCCGGTGTGAAAGAAAATATAGCTTCCGTTACGGCTTATACGACCTCCGACGGAGCTCTTAGCGCGCCAGTGATATATTATTTTGCTTAAAACGTAAAGGTATCTAAAGTTACGTGTGCATTTTAGAACTCTGTAAACAAAATACATATAAATATGTTAATAAAAGTATCGAAACAGGCATTGAATTGCTTAATTTGGAATCAGTGCGTGTGTGAAATCGCCCTAATTGTTATTATTATTATTATTTAACGTATCCATATTATTATTATTATTATTATTATTAGATAACATTGTAACGTACAACGTTCTTGTAACGAAACTGAATGTCATTGTTGTCGCCGATGACATTAAACTGGAGATGTCTACGCCCAGCAGTGGGCTGGTACACGCTAGCGATGCTGATTGCATTAATGAAACTCAAATAATAGACTTGTGATATCTGATGTCAATCATTAATGAATTAATAATCCTGAAGCGCTTGTACCTATACTCTACCTATTTCCGTATTAGGAAGTACGAGTAGGATATTTGGCACTCGATGCTCTCTGCCTACCCCGTTAGGGACCCGGCGTCGCGTTATATATGTATGTATGTAGGAAGTAGGATTAAACAAAGTTAGGTGTGAAGTGTTTGCTAAATTTCATTGCACTGTTGAAAACATCTTCCTCTTAGTTCAGTTTCACGAAATCGAACTGCGAACTAGCCTTCGCCGAGCACGCGTGTAACTGCCACTTGACATTTAAAACTTCTCCCTTCACACTCTCGTGTAAATTGAATGCATTGGGTCAGCATTTCTTTTATCTTCTGTTGTATATAAAGTTCAGTAAAAGGTTGTGGGTATTGACATTTGTCATTAAATGTTAATTACACGTGTGTGGATCGTGGTTCTTTATTAAAGACCCGTCCGCTACTTGGCACGAGGCTCTTCTGCAAGTGCGGTAGGCCTGGAGCATACTTCGCCACACGGCATTAGTGGATTAGCATAGGTTTGGATAATGGCTAGCCCGTTCGTCGTATATTACTATGAACTCGGTAGACATTCGTAAATATTGCTGATAAACATGGCCAACGAATAACTTTATCACACAAATTCCTTGACAGCTTCTTGGTGGAGGTGGTATAATTATAACAATTGAGAGAATTCCACATAAGACTATCAAATACTCGCGTTATGGTAAACGATTAGCTAATAAACATACACGTAAACTTAGTATATAATATGTACTTAAATATTTTTTTTTACACCCGGACACGTTAACAAACAAATGAGCTTTCATCTAAATGTTTGGCTTGGGAATTGTACCGGTGTCCTATGGTGTACTACTAATACGTAGTAGTCAGGTTCTCTGAGCACTAGACCGAGAGGTCATTCGAGAATGAGCATGAACAACTACGGTTTATGGCCATGATTCTCGAAAAGCAGGAGCACTCGTGAATTTTAAATATCTCTACAGGACTCTAGGCTGCGGTAAATAACATAACTCACACAACATTTTCATACCGGAAATAGAAAGAACGGCAATAAATATAACAAAAGTGTTTCTTAACTTTGAAGGTGGAGTTTAGGTGAAAAAGTTCAGATAAATACCGAAGGCGATATGAATACTTCCCGACCAATTTTTTCGGCGCCCTGCTGAATAACGTATGAGAATGGACGCCCGGAACACGCGATTGTAAGAAATGGAACAAATCCTTAGAACAACGTTTTGTACAAGTATTCCTATATTCATTTTAAGGTAGCTTTCATGGGCCCTCTTTGCCGAGAGCAGTAACTTCATAGTTTTGAAGTAAGTACTTTTTATCCGACTTATTTCTGAAAAATAGGAATATTCACTCAGATTAAAGCGAAAAAAGAAATGTGTCAGACGAGGTATTATTTGTGTTATTGGCCGGCCTCATGGTATTAGTGGTTGGACATCCTGACTGCTTTACCCGAGATTCGAATCCCACCGTGTGTCTGGGTGCTATAAAAATATTTAAATGTGTGTCATATAGTACGTATGTACCTATGTATGTTTATCAGCTGCCCTGTTATCATAACAGAAGCGTTTAATTGCCTCATTTGGATTCAGAGAGCCAAGCATGGAGTTGTCCCATCTATTATCATTATTATTAAGTTCAAGCGCGTTGTTAGCAACACCTTTGTTGATAACATTTACGTCTGTTATCTTTGTCTTCGTATTTACTCGTGTATGTGAAACAAATTAATAGCAAGGTACGCTAACTAGAAATTCAAACACCGTTCGCCAACCACGCGTTATGTCAATATTATCGTTTGAAGTTAAATACGCGGTCGTTTATTGAAATTACAGTGAGACTTTCGCGAACTGCTCGGAGGGAGGAACGAAAGTTTCTTGAAATTCGGCGGTAGCGTGGCGGTGGTGGCTACTCATATATTTTAGGAAGAAAATGGTCCATTCCTAGCAGTTCTTGTAATAATTTGAAATGTAAAAGGTGGCAAGCCAGTTTCCATAGAAACAAACGGCAAGCCATCAAAGTCGATTTCAATACTCCAAAGTAACAAAACTTTTAACATAAATTAGTTCAAGTTTCAATTTCAATTCAAATTCACGATAAGTGTGTTATCATGTCAAATTTACATAAGAACTAAGCAAGCGATCAATTATGCAGGCGCCGTTCTCTGACAATCCTCCTTACGTTTATACAGCGACTTGGCATTTTATTCCTATCATTTATTCACTGCTGTCGAGTACGGAACATGTAACTTTACCAGACGTAATATTAGAATTGAATTTGCGAAATTTTATTTACACACACATACACACACTCTGTGAAACGTTTTCCATTAAAAATGTTATTATATAAGACAAAATTTATTCTATAATTATATTAGAAATGAAACTACTCGCAAGGAAAACAGAGTTACATTTCCTCGTAGTCATGTATTCCGTTTAAAATGCACGCCAGATAGCGTGTACGTAAAGTAAAATTTTATAAACGCTCCATAAGTAGGCACTAAAGGGTTGTAGAGTGGAATGAGATCGACCGAGGCGAAGGAAATGCAACACAAAGTTATCGGTGCAGCCATTACGCGGCGCGATGGAGAAGAATAGCAATGTGGAATAGAGAACACAACTGTGCGGCCGACATTGGTCGAAAAATATTAACAACGTCTTGGAATAATATGATATAAGTGTGTAATGAACGTGGATGAAACACGTCAGGGTTGTAAGGACAGAGATATTTCACGTTCGGTGCTTTTCGCTTCCCCGTGACGTGCGTAGAGTTATAACAGTATGATAATTATAATAACAATTACACACGCGGCCATCCGAACCTAAATTAGCCAGGATCTATGGTGACCAGGCTAATAATGAATAGTTGCTAAACATCAGTCAGACATACTACATCTATGCTTGCATTTCATTCTTTGTTCATCATAAAATTGATCCAATGGTTACAGTGACCTTTTTACGCTTAAAAACATACGAACCATAATTAATCAACAAACGAAATATATTTAGGAACAACGGTACAAATTCAATATTTATTACAGTACATGAGCGTCAATTATAAATGATTAATTACCTTCCACTGCCCCCTCCGCGCGCCCCTATACGGTTCCAACTCTCCATACAAAGTCATTATCCCATATTATGTGTTCATATGTTGATAAAGTAAACAAGCGGATGTTAAAGTCAACATAAGAAACTCCTTCCGACTCAATTTAGATTCATTCAATTTAAGTGAAACTTTGTGACGAAGATAGAATTGTAAATAGAGCTGATAATCATTTCATCGAATTAAAACAAATTGAATCTGTCGAAGGTACGATCACGGTACAAGTGCTACTTATTTTTATCTCGTTTGTAAACTTATTCAAATGTGTTTGATAGATAAAAGATAAATACGAAATATCATACATTGTCATACATACATATATAAAGGTAAGCGACACAAGTTGCCTCAAGCCCACGGTTTGAGTCACCACTGCTGACAAATTTTAGAGAGTTTCCGAGCTTCAGTGGAGATGTTAAGCAATTGGTCCCGACCGTTGCTGTTATGTTAATAACATTAAACCTAGACGATAACCTTAAAAACGGTTAGAAACAGTCCCTGAACTGTTTTCTGCCTGGCAAGCCTTTCTCATTGACATGATTGAAGAGATCCGTGTTCCTCAGTAGGACGTAAAAAGGGTTGCAGCAGGATAGAAAAAAGGATTTGACGGAAAGATAGTCTCAGTCTTAATTACGTACTGCCAGTCGGAAAATAATTTTTCGGTTATAAATTGGGACACGATAGCAATAGAACTAGAATCGTAATAGATAATGTATTATCAATGCGACATTACTAACAGGCAGCCAATTCAGTAAATAGATGTTAACATTTCTTATGAGACTGTTTCATGGGATAGTTTCATACTTCCTTTCATTTTGACACTTATCTTTGAAAACGATAGTGATAATAAATTGACTTCATACTTTCTAATTAGTATATACATATATATCAGTAGCGAGACTTTTATTAATCTTATTCTTATTTGTTTTAAAAGCAGCTCCTAAGCTAATTATTTTAAAGTTATTGAACTTATACTGAAATAGAAATGAAATTGGTTTATAAACAACCATTTTATTATTGTATCTAATAAATATCAGTAGGCTAAGTTTTCGCATGTGGGCGATAATGTAAAGATAAATGAGTAAATCTGAAAAGGTTACATTGAAACAAAATTAATTCGGATACTGCTTTTCTAGGAAAGTCTTATTTTGCTATCCGTTCGAAAAGTAAATTTAAATTTAAAATCTACTAACCAGATTGGATACAGCATGCTTCACTTTGGTGGTGATTTTAGGAGCATCAACAAGAATATTTACCGAATTATTGGGATCACTTGTGCTAGTATCACCACTATCATCGTTATCTACACGACACGAATGGAATATCCTGTGAAAATTAAGTTCAGCCATCTCGAATTGAACTGTTATCAGGTTTGTTTGGGAGTGCAATGGAAGTGGAACGGAAGGTCATGGATAGCCAAACCGTTACTTCGATATCAACGCAGAGCACGAAATAAAACTTAATGTATTGAAAAGATTTGGTACCTAGTAGCTTTTTGGTTTGAGATTTAATCCGATTTTTATGGTAAGAGTAATGAAAAGGTTTCGGGAAAATTTGTGAGGCACAGAATATTTAATATACGCAGTAAAAGTAGTTTTAATGTTAAGTATATAAGTTAGTTCATATAATCAGAAACTTGTAGGGGAATTAGTATATATGCGAACGAAATACCCAATAAAAGCTAGTTAAAAGTTAAAACCCTTGGTAAAAGGTATACTAATTATGAGGCGGGCTTTTTAGGCCTGTAACATCCCACCTGTCAGAATACAGTAAGTGTATTTTCATTAGAGGAAATTAAGCATAACACATTCCAATAGATAATGGCTGCTAACTTTATCCATTAAAAGTTTTCGCGTTAAAATTTCAACGGTACATTGACTGTTTTTGCTTCCAAGCTGCGCAATATTAATGAATATTTTATAAGTGTACACATAGATAATTTGAAGTCTATTCCCTCTGAAGCGAGCCTGACAAAACAAGCCAAATTATTGTGTATCCGATAAGATTGACAACAAAAAAATACGTTGCTAAAATTCTTAACACAAAATCTATTAACGCAGATTGAAATGGGTATTCCAATTTAAGTTAATAAAACCTATAGAGCATTGTAATACCTATTTGCGTTTTGACGAAATTAAAATACATACATACTAATCAACATAAATATACCGATGACTTCATTCAATCGAGACACTTTTCCTCTGTGTTTTTTAAATTATGATCGTTTTGATTCCTTAATGTCAAAAATAATAAAGACTGAAATCCTCTTTTAAATGTTTGCATCTAGATAATTTCTTTACTGGTCGAGGGACTTAGAAAGTAGTAGTATCTAATTCTAGCTAAAATCAAATAATTTTCATCGCTTACTTTACTTATACTTGCTGAATACTAATACATAAATGTTTTTACGTTAAACAAAAATTGAAAATAATTCATGAATCTTATTTCTTTACCTAAACAAAGAAACGGACTCATTCATTTCAAATAATGGTATTATTATCTGCTCGAACCATTTGTCAGTCCAATACGAATCGAGGGAATTGGATTGTTATTGTGTTTTCAGTCTAATTTCCGGCAAGGAGAAAATATTCGTCGGGTTATATATGTATATGATAATTGTCTATTATAATAGTTAAGTAATTACGTAGCTACTTACTTTTGTTAGATAGTAATCAATAATTAAATTTGTATAATGATTATGGTTATGTAATAATCTTTACAATAGTTTTACTATTGGAGTGCTTCAGGGTTATCTATTAGGTCCACAATATTTTATTTCCCTATTCTTTGCAATTAGATAGGACGTTATTTGGATGCACGGGTCCTTTGCGAATCAAGTCCACTAATATATTCATCTAAACCACAAAGTAACTTCACAGTGTCAGACCATCGCGATAATATTGTTAGGAAAGGTCACACATCAAGTAGATTACGTTTCAGTCCTCTGGGAGGCGTAAGATTCTTTAGGTCATTGTAACATTAGTGCGCTGGTGTCCAAATAGGTATTGCTCGTACTACTTATTGAAAGTACAAAGTTTGAAATTTCTAATATGTACTCGTATGTATGTATATGGAAAAATAACATTTTAATGTGAATTTTAGATTTTTTACACGAATTTTATTAGACTATTAGAGATATGGATGAAATGTATCCCAAGAATTATGACGAAAATATTTCGAGAAATGACAAATCACATGCCACCCACAAACACACAACAATAATATATGCCGTTATAAACTATTTATATACTACAGAGTAAATAACTTATTAAGTGACAAACATCCAATACCGAGTACAGGAAACAATTGCCCTGGAATATATATATTTTTAGATTGACTTGAGCGTTTCGGAAATGCTTTCCATTACTCATTCTCATCCATCAGAGGATGTTCGCGAAGTGACAGCGCGAAATAGACTAAGACGAAAAAAAGAACTAATGAAGTTGCCACTTCAGTTTCATTAAGTACCTGGCTTTGAGTAAAAGACGGATTAAAAAAATAAAAGCAGAAAGGGCCAAATGTAGGATCTCTGCTGTCAGTTTTAACAAGTATTTGAGTCACCTACACGCCGTCACCTGCTACCGCGACGACTTTATTTAATAATAATAATAACTGGGGACATTTTCATACACGGCTTTCACGATTCCAAATAAGGCAATTGAAAATCTGTGTTGTGGCAAGCGGACATCTGATAAAAATACATACATACATACGATATATTACTTATATAGATATTTTTATTACACCCAGGCACAGAAAAAACAAAATGTGCTCATCACCCAAGTTTGTACTAGTTGGGAACCGAATCCACGATCACCGGTTTTGCAGTCCGGGTCTTTAACCGCTCGACCATGAGGTGGGTCATATTAATTAATCAATCGTAGACTAACTCATCTTAGCAAATCTTCGCGTTCAAGGATAATTTGCATATCTACTTACACACTATCCCTCAACATCTACCAGCAAACTAAAACGACGCTAAAATGCAAGACGTCGGGTTGCCGCAAAGGGAATTTGTTCACCTTGTCCTTGTTGAAGGGCTCCGATGTAATAATAACGTAACGAGAGACAAGGACGTAGTAAAAGAACACGAAAGAGAGTTATGCAACTAAAGTCACGTTTGACGTCAGTAACAGATATCTATACTAATAATATAAAGCTGAAGAGTTTGTTTGATTGTTTGGTTGTTTGGTTGTTTGATTGTTTGAAGGCGCTAATCCCAGGAAATATTGGTCCGATTTGAAAAATTCTTTCAGTGTTAGATAGCTCATTTATCGAGGAAGGCTCTAGGCTATA
>DWUN01000824.1:0-19551 GCA_018249975.1 Passova gellias
CGCTGCGTTAATTCATCTATACTAATAATATAAAGCTGAAGAATTTGTTTGCTTTATATATAACTAGCTGACCTGGCAAACAACGTTTGCCAGGTCAGCTAGTTATATATAAAGCATGTGATTTTTCTCTAAGAACATAACTATTATGAAATAACTATTTAAGCTATTTTCCAATGGTCGCGGTCCTTGAGCAACGTTTACAGCGAGCGCTGGAAACGTATTTCATTAACCTTGATTGGACCGAACGAGCAGGGTTTCCACTACTTCAGGACTGAACGGTTGGCGTTCGTTAAACATTATATGTATAATGGAAATATACGCTGTCTATTTTTAAGATGGAATTATTTAAATTCAAAATAGGTTTAGGTACAAGGGAATTGTGAAAGTTAGCATCACAGGAAGTAGGTCTAGGCATATGTGCTTCCATCAAATCGTAAACCTTCTAAGACATTGTCTAGATTATAGAGTCTTCTAATAGACAAGCAGATATGATGAAGAAATTTATCAGAACTAAAGCTTTGTGGAAGTCCTTACTCTGCCTGCCCCTGGGGGTAAAAAACGTGATTATACGCGTATATATACATATGTTCCTCGTGGTGCTGGTAGTCGGGTACAGAGGCGCTAATTAGGGCTGAGCTCTGTCCAGTAGTAAGCTACTAAAAGCTACTAGATGTAGTTACAAATGATCAAAATTAAGGTACGAATCTACACAAATGTTTAACAGCATGTCAAAGACTGAGGTCTCTGAACGCTTTCAATATCTATATCGCTTTGGAAACAGTTATAACAAAACTTGAGTTCGTTTATTCACAAAGCTAATTATATGCGTACTTTAATTAGTATGCCGAAGTGTTTTGTGCGTATCCTAACACTCGTAGAGACAAAAAAACTTGGGAAATAATTTGGTCATTTTTTATTGATTATGGATAATAATAAATAATAACTCGATTGAGCTTCACGCACGGCGATTTAATATCAAACAAGGTAAAGTATATTTTGTAATAACTACACATACAAGTGTGTAAGTACATACTTAAATTGATAATTTCAAAACCAGGCATTTGTCCTGGTTGGGACTGGAACCCGTAATCTCCGGTTCAACAGTTAAATTCATTAACCATTGAATTCATTAACCATTCAATTATATGTCATTTCATCATTTCTGTGCATAAACGAGCGTAAAGTATAAGGCATTTTTTTTGTTTTGATACTTGTATTTATTTATTAACAAACATCAATTCTCATCATATATTTATTTCTGAAATTGCTGGTTGTTCCATTATTTAAATATTATTTTTAAGTTCTGCGTGAATAATAAATGGTCGTGATTCTTGATATACTATTGTCTATAGCCATAATATGAAACGAATAGAAAAAGCGTAGGTCCTGTACTATACTGTGTGATGTTATCTCAATTTAAATCCGCCACCAGACGGGAAATAGCACAATTAAAATTGTATCATAAGGATAAATTTAGAAGGCTTTCACGGCGGTATTTTCGTCGTCTCACAGAGTTTCGGCGGCCGCCTGAAAATTGGAGAGCTCTGACGTTTCGCTTCGGTTTGCTTAGGTTCTGTAGCAACCTTTGACCTATCAGTCTAGAAATTATTTATATACCCTTCTTGTTACATCAGTGTGGTTTCGCAGGAATAACCGTTTTTTTTATGTTAAGAGCATCATTGTCTATTAAAACGGTTTGCTTACATATAAAAAAGTAGCCAACGAGATAATTTTTGGATAAGCCTAGATAAACATGCTATGTCCTGCTTATCTCGCGAGCGGTGAAAACCGTAACTTTACACCTGAAACAGTAACAACACCATGTACAATATTTACTTCTAGCAGTTGTTATTAAAGTAACTAGCGTTACACCCTGAAGTTATTGATGCTTGTAAGCCCATATACTAGAGGGGACCAGATCAGCCCTCAAGAATAGCAACTTATGTACCAACCTCCGAAATGAGAGTATACTAACTAGTATACGGAACATACATATAACAGAAAGCTTTTCCATCAGAATGGTAACTCCTAATGGTAATCACCAATGAGTACTGAGGCACATGGGGTATAAAGGTTCAGAGCTACGCAAGTTGCACCAACACACTGTGACAAACATATCTGATGCGATCACCGGATTAAAAAATTATTGCCATGTAGGTCTTATCTTTGCAGCTAACTGTAGAACATTGATTGAAACAAATTTGATATCCTCCGTGGGTGTGAAGTTCGCTACGGTACTACCATGTTGGTGCAAGGTGATTTGCTATTTTGAGAATGAGGTCAAAACTGGTTCGACGAAGCTTGCCGATAAGATATCACTCAGAATTTAAAACATATTTATTTTTAAGTAGATGACTAGAATGTTCTTATATCCCGAAAAAAATAATGTCAACATATAATTTTTGCGCCAAGATTTAAACCCAGACCCTCGGAGTGGAAGGCTGAATTTCAAACGACTAAGCTATTACTGCTTCAATGAATTTCTGTGTACCAGTTTTCAGAACCCATAGATTATTTTCCACTGCCTACTGAGGATTATATTTGCAATGAACTGTTGCATTATGAAGGCTTTCGATGTTTAAGAGGTAATTAATCGTAAGTCGCATGTAACAAAATCAGGTAAAAATGGATATGAAAAAGGCTTGAGCTAAATAATAATTATAACAGCCCTATTATAATTATTATATGTATGAAACTATTGCTCCTATAAATGCAAAATGTGTCACCGCTTAGAACAGTGTAACGCGTGTAGGGGAAGCGTAGAGCGTATTCGTGCGCTATCCAATGTGGATTGATGGAGCCAAGAGATAGTCGAGATCTCATTGAAAAAACTTGAGAATAAACATGTATCATTGTCACGTGTGTACTAACATATTGTTTTACATTATTATCCGTCAATATATGTCTTTCAAAGTCGCATCTACATTTTGTTTAATCCCAACGCAGAAGCCAAAGACCGGTCGCTTCCGGCACCGGCCCGGTTACCCACTTCCGGGAAACTTTGTACTGCTTTCCGATAATATAATTGCCCACGGCATATCAATTAATCTCATTGAATCAACCTAAGATTTTCGGTAAGTGTACTATTACTCAACATGGTTAAATAGATATATTATTATTATATTCTATTTATACAAAATTAATTTCAATTTCAATTGTGTAGTACATACATATTTGTAACGAAAATTTCACGTGTGAGGTAATGATTGTAACTCGTAAAAGAAAAAGATACAGACGAATTGAGTACTTTCTCCTTTTTAAAGTCGATCAAAAATACTTATAACTCTCAACTATGTTTTTTTTTATTGCTTTTTAGCCAGGAGTATAGTCCCAGATACAACATAGAATAATCATTAGTATAAAAGCCATAGTCGTAATGACGTCCTTTGACATAAGTGTATCTACATATAATATCCTCAATTATCACCTAATGGAAAATTCAGTTAGAGATTACGTTTACGAATGGATCAATCAGTAGAATAGTAAATAATCTAGATTTAAATGACGAGAAGAAAACCTACTATTTTTTTGTGTATATTGCATTCAGTGATCAAAACAGTACTATTGTTAAAATCAGTCGCAAAATTCACTATTTATCATTGTACTTCATTCGGCCTAAGCTGTTATACCTACAAAATTTATTCGCAATGCAATCAGCCGTAAGGCAAGATGTAACGCGAAAAGGATATAGGTATATTCGTTACAGGAAATATTCAGTGGTTTTCCTCGTGTGTTCAAGTAATTTTATATTCTCCCTTGTTTAGGCATTAACTTTGAGATATCATAAGAGATGTTGGGACGACTTATACGAGCTTTCAATATACCACAAACGCCATATTGGGTTTAACAACCGCCCGCGCGAACGATGCCTGATTAAGGGACCACTATTGTTAACATTTCATGAACGTATTTATACTTCAGTTACTTTATTTATTCCAAGGTCATTTTAACAATAGAAAACTAGTCACAGCGGCTTTGCAGCTTACTGGGCCATAAGGATGAGCGTAGTAAAGCGACATAAGATATGTTTTCACGCTCAGATCTGTTGCAAGGTGAGAACTTTAATGAAAAACTTATACATACGCGGGATTCATTTTTTATGACAAATCTCCCTCTATGATTTCTCTTTTTTCAATCTCTTTGTATTAAATGTCTAATATTTTGGTAGTGCTTTATAACTGTTTGGTTAATACCTGTATGATAAGAGTAGATAAAATGTCCTTAGTATCGTAGTAATCCAAATAAGTCGATACCTTATGTACTTTATTGATGAAGAGAAAAACGACAGTAGTTTTCAAATAATGGCGGTGACTTCATTTGTATTCTTTTTTTTTGCTTTTCGGAACTGCAGCGTACCATGAACATTAGCTGAACTTTTGAACTACTACTATTTTATATACTGTCTATTTTTGTTTTTTATGCAGTCTTGACCAGACATGCAAACAAATTCTGATAGATTTTAAAGTTTATCAAAATTTCAAAGCTTAATCTCGGCTTTTCCCAAACCCCAACGCATAGATAATAAATTTTCTTCGCACGCTAGAACGGCTCAAAATCCATTTTACGTATAATATTTTATCACGAGCTTGACTAAATCGTTTTGGATCCAATGACTTTGTCTATGACAATATTCTGCAGCTCTGGAGTGAGACCAAAATAGATAGGCCGAAGTTGTTCTTTGTAGCAGCCCCTAAATAGAGTGCGTAATAGGAAGGGGAGGCCGGAGGGCAACCCTCTCCCCGCGCATGCGCACTGCTCCTCGCTAAATATTGGTTTTATTAGAACGCTTTTGTTGCTTATTCTCATTACTATTATTTTTGCTCTCATTTCAATTCTACTTAACGCTCGTTTGCTCGGCTACCATACCATAGACTAAACAAAGATTTTTAAAATTAAATATCAACTGTTAATTTCAAATATGAAAAAGATATGATCGAATTTAGAACTTTCACACTTTTTTTCCTAAGTGCTCAAAACGATAAACAGTCAATAGATTAAAATGACGAATTTATATAACTATTATTATTTTATTTTAAAACATATTTTTGGTTTTTTGTTTTTTTTTATTTATTAGATATAGGCGAGTGCGCGCGAGCGCCTAGCGTGTGTGTGAACGTAGGGTGCGAGTGTCACCCGTTCGACAGATGTGCGCTGCACGTGGCGTCGGGGCGAGCGTGCTCTGCGCACAATGGAACGCCATCCCAATAAAGATGGCGACGAGAAGGGAACTTTCCCGCTCTTTTTTGCCGCCCTTTGTGTGTGTCGTTTTTATTGCCAGTATTTATTAATTTAGTAAAACATAGACATGTTTACTTCTCTCATGTTGGCAGCAGTAGCAGCAACAAATAGATCACTGAGAACGGGTCTCTCTTTGAAATTTAATGAGGTCGTTCCCGTTCTCCGTGCCTAACCTTAATCAATTGTAGAATCGAAATATATTTTTTAGCTGCGCTGTAGTTGTAACTATAGTAGTGATAGCCAAATAGTGTAAATTTCAATTCTTCTCTCTGATATTGTGGAGTTCAATTCCTAGCACGCATCTCTGAACATACAAAGTTATGTGTAATCTTAAGAAAAACTGCTGGAAGCGTAAATCAAAATATCGTTATACACAGCTTAGGTTTCTCCATAGTGTATCTGTAAGATCTGTGAAGTTTCACAAACGGCACTTGACTGACCAGGAAGACTATGATCTTAAACTTATCATTTTAAGGAGAGACCAGTATACAAATATTAATATACAGTAGTGCTTTTTGCCTACCCCGTTTGGGACCTGGCGTGATGTTATGTATGTATGTACCAGTATGCAAAAGTCGACCTAATGATTACGATGAAACCATCTCGAAGAACATAATTAATTAATTAATTTATACTTAAAAAAAGAGAGAGACAATAGCACAGATATTGAGATTACCATAAAGCAATCCATCAAACATATCCAAAATCACCTTATCCAAAATTCCTTTCTATTTTATTTAAATTACTGCTATAATTAGACTTAAAACACATTTTTTTTACAATGTAGAAAACTTACAAATAGTATTTGTCGTTTGCGACGTTTTATCTCTTGCGTGATTCATATAATTATAATAATACCCCCTGTCTCTTTCGTGCAACTATTCAGATGCAAATATCTATCTTTGTCTACGGTGATTGACCTTCCCAATGTTCGAAATTCAAATTTCTAATAACCCAATCGATACAAACCACTTTTGATATTTAAAATGTAACTTGGTTCTGTATTTTTCTCTTTTTATTGAAATGTAAGTTAAATAACAAATTAGCGTTTCAAATGTGTGTATACAGGTGAGGTTTATTTTTTCAAAATAATTCGCTTTAATTCCCGACTACATATTTTAATCTAAATAATTAATTAAGAATATCATGAAGCATACTCAGTTTATATGAAACTTCTTTGAGCATTTATTCCTATAACTTCGTAATTGACCAACGACGCGTGGTCCAAAAATTCATATAGTAATTAATTAATATAAAATTACAATAGGATTGCTCTTATCACAAATTGTTTAATTAGTCGTAATTTATATTATTTTATTATTCGCTATAAATTACATTTACATAAAATTAATTGTAGGTATAATTAAAAAAAGAGTTAATCAGCCCATTTATAAAAACTTACGTATTTTGATATAAATGCGTATTTATACGGTCCATTCGGAAACTACCTATATGAATTCATTATAGCAATATTTTCTGGCCTCGTGGTCGAGTGGTTAGAGACCTTGACTGCAAAACTGGAGGTCGTGGGTTCGATTCCCACCCAGGACAAACATTTGTGTGATGTATATATAAGTATCACATTGTATATATCTATATTTACCTGTTAGCTGTCCGGTTACCATAACACAGGCATTGAATTGCCTAATTTAGAATTGGATAGCCGTCTGTGGAATTGCCCCCAGTTATTATTATTACATATTATTCTCATGTACGATTTTTGTAAGTGCTTGTGATAGTGATAACTTTTAAGTAACTGTAACAAGTTTGGCGTAACTTTTAAGTAAATTAATAAATAAAAACCTTAATTTACTTATTGGAAATAATGTTGCTTTAAAATTATTGTATCGGAGTTTCGCTAATGTAATATAATGATCACTAGTAAAAGGGCTAGTACCTAGATCTGATACCATAAATAATAAAATCCCAATATTTTTTTTTTCATGCCATTAAAGAAATGAAAACATGCCAGCTCACTTAGTGTTGTATGGGAAGTGGAGTTGAAAACTTGATCAAGGAAAGACCGGTATGTACGACCCGTCTATGCACATTTCATCGAATTCGAATATATCGGTAGCGTCAAAGAACAGTTTCAGGTGGCCAAATTGCACTAATTGGATTTCGATGCCTAGACATAACAGAACTATGATGATAACTAGCTTTTAAGGAAATTTTTTATGACATCACATTAGAAACGTCAAAAATAACAATATTTCTCTAAAGTCGCTTTCCGCTGTACGAGTATGTCCCTAAATATGCTTAGATCTTTAAAACTACGAAACGGATTTTGATGCGATTTTTTTAATAGATAGAGTGCTTCAAGAGGAATGTATATATGTATAATAACACCCATTATATAGTAGAGAAATACTGTTATTTTTAAGGTTTCTAATGTCATGTCGTAAATAATTACATTTTGCGGTGGGGGCGGGACGAAGTCGCGGCCGAAAGCTTGTAAGTATTAAAAGTAAATGAGGAGGCCGAACAGTAAGGTGACAGTGAAAATGTCAACCTGTATTAAATTATCCCAAAGGCTCACCTTTAAGGTTCTGTGTGTACAGTCCTGAAAAAAGGAATACGATTGAAATGCTCTTGCTGTACAAATGGACAGAATCGATAAACAATCTTTGTAGCATATCGTGCTATTATCATTTCGTCAAACAATCGCGATTTATCGTTGTTATGTTATCATTATCAGTGTAAAAACACAACGGATTGAGCTATGATTATTTGAAGTCATTAACATTTTATTGTATCGGTATAAGGTGACCTGTTTCAAGGCCAAGTTTTTCATATATTGTCCATGTAGCTCGGCACCAGAATATAGCTTCGGTATCTCTTGCCGTACGCGAAAAAAAATACTTCTGAGATTGTGGGCACCTCGAACCGTCCAGCCAGTGGCCACGGTGTGTGTGTACCGTGTGGGTTGTATACCGTCGCAATGGAGGAAGGCACGGGACGGGACATTTGTTGCTTGACGTGAGCCGGAATAGACGTCATTCTGGGGAAGACCGGTGCGTTCATTTCGAGATGCCGGTGTCCTCCAACAGCGCAAAGGAAGGCTACCACGGGGGAGAGGGGAAGGGAAGGGTGGGGGGGTAATTAGTGAATAACAACCCCGCGTAATGCGATATCTGTACCAAGGCACTACGATACCTCTTGAAGGTTTCTCCGCTCTCGCTAAAAAAAGTCAGAGAGCCTATTTTAACGTACCTACGAGCGAAATTGTAAACGGTAGAAACAGCTTCGAAAGTAGTTATCATAATCTATACCAGTATTTATTTTTGCAATGCGTGTTTGAACGGATTTAAATAAAAAATGTTGTGAAACGGATTTGATGTAATTTTATTTTCAAATGTTCCTTACAATTTCAGAAACGCTTTGTCAAAAAAAAATTTTTAACTTGCATTTCTTATGACTGACTTTTAACTTATGCCCAGTGTAGTGGGCGGTAACAACTAGTCTTAGTATATTTTTGAAATTATGTGATATCATATCATTTCATGATGTAGATTGTGTTATGTAAATACTTAATATACATGCAAATAAGAGTGACAGAAGCTAAATAGAGCAGAAGAAACATTGGTTTGAATGGCAGTTTAGAATTTATGAGACCGAGTGCTTAAAACTGACTTCAAAACTTCGGATGACCAACATACGGGAATTTCGAGCAATTGTTTCTATTTGATATGATTGCATAGAATCATGGTAAATAACAATATTGGAGTATTACGTCGTAGCATTGTTATCAAAATGTATGTAATAGCAGACGCAAGCACCTATTGTCATACCAAGCGAAATTTTGTAAAAATTAACATGTTAATTCCCGTGAGGTCTTTCCAACACCTCAGGAGCCGAAGTGACGAGAAAAAACTGAAATTTAAACACTCGCGCACGACAGCATGAGTCGTCCAATATTTTGCACATAACATCAACTCGTATAATAACATGTCCCCGTTTGAATTCCATAGGCCCCGTGAATAGGTACCAACAGATACTCGCATCGATAGAAAAAAAAACGAAGTAGCGCTATTCCTGCTAATGCAAAGTAGGTAGTAATTCGACATTCACCTATACTGATTCTGTGACTTGCTCGACCGCGGCGCTCGTCATTACGCCGATGGTCAACCGGTTTGTGATCGCATCAGAAAAACAGCTACGGCCGTACGATATTACAGCGGCAGAGTGAGACACGAGAAGGTTCTACGTACATTTTGGTACACTCAGAAAAGAGAAACGTTCAAGAGCACTGTTTCGTAGTGGAGGCGGCCGAGCGTGATCGTCGAGAGCGCCACCAATTCGGTGTCAAAAATTTATATAACGCCGCGAATTTTATCAACAGAACCAATTTACGCGTATTTACGACGCAAAGTCGATACGCTCACAGCTGACGTAACATAACTTACATCCCGTTTGTAAACGACAAATCATCTATTAGTGTGAACCGCCAACATATACCTACAATGTCTTACGATATAAAACGCATAATTGCATTCACTTCGAAAAATTTTGTTTTACTTGTCGACTCTTCTTTGGTTTTTGCCTCATTTAACTCTGTTTGTTGGTTGCAAACGTCCTTGGGTGACATTGGTTTTGAATATATAAAAATAATAATACACAGACCCTTCCATTATACCTTTTATAATGCAAGATTACGCACATACAATTAATTTGCATAACCAAGAATATTTTAAATTCAAAGTTCTTCATTTTTGGCCTGTGATAAAAAATCATATATTGCTTATTAATAATATTTTTAATATCTAATGAAGTTAAAATAATTCATTAAAATTCCCAAATAAAGCAAATAGAAACACTATAACAAACTTCAATTACACATTGTATAACAATACATAAAACTAATAGATGACAAATATAATAACAATTACCATTATAGGTAAATATACCTTAAATATTTTCCGATTCAAAGTTAAAATTTTTCGAGCTACCCAAACAGTCGTAATAAGGTCAAGAGACAAAAAGTTAGAAAGCTGTGGGAATACGCGGAACCCGTTGCTTTAAGAATTAGATAGAGAAAGGTAGAACGACACTTGACGATGTTCACTGAAAATATTCCACATTATATATTCACGTTTCATTATCTATTTTAAATATCGAGCGTACATATTCGGCGATGTGATCTCCGTACCAATTGACTTACAATAAGCAGTTTATATTTAATTTCGTGTATTCGTGCATTGTTTTAAAATTATTCTAATTACAACAATTTGACGTAACGCTATTCGTTTCCAAATTAGGTTATGGTCTGTATTTGTAAGCTGGGTGGTAATCGAACCCACGACCTCCGGTTTAGCAGATAGGTTCTCTACGGCACTATACCAAGGAGCCAGTCTGGTATAATGGCCAAATAGGCATTGTAGTGCCGAGTAATTAGTAACGAAATCAGGACCGCTCCCGAGCTAGGCCGCGTGGGATTTGTTGAAACGCAAAAACAAAGTCAAGGACATTTGATAAACAATTCATAAAGCTATCTTTTGTAACATTATAACCTACCACCGTTACCGAAAATGTTACGACTTTGAAAACAGGCGGTGAAAGGGTTGGCAAACGATATTTTATTTTTATGATATATTATGAGTATTATTACTGTGATGTTTATTATACGTATATGAATGCATTAATGTGAAGCTGAATCCAAATCATATCGTGCATTGATCATATAATTTAAGTTGTTATTAGCGTTATCCGTTAATTATCTTGAGGAGCGCGCCATCAAAGACCAATGGATATCACACAAAATCAATACGCGGTACCGACAACTTCAGTATATTCTTGTATTTTACTTGGTATTTTTATTCCTTGTATTATTTATCTCGGTATTTATTACTTCATACTGCACCAACACAATATTTTTGGTTGTATTTGACTTGTACTCGTATGCACTATGAAGAGGTCTTATATAGGAAAAGGAACTAGCACTCTAGTTTTTCTGTCACAATCTATAGGAGAATCAACGCACTCATGATGTCCTCTAGCACGTAACTACACCTAGACCTCTTGGCGTTAGCTAATGGTCACGTCTTCTATCACAAGTTGGAAATGAAAAGTAAACAGAAGCCTTGGATAATGATGATGATGAAGCGTTTGAAATTTTACCACTAGCGGTCACCCATCGAAGTGCGGAACGCTCTTGGCGCTACTGAACTTTCTAATACCGCTTGAAACAATACATGAAACTTGCAACCGAGTGAGGGTTCCAAGGTTCCAACCGCTTCCCTTCAAGCGCTTCGACTAAATGTATTCTTAAGACAAGATTCCATAAGACTTCGCATGTAGTATGCCAAGGTTTATTTACAAAAGGACAGTGGTCACTGGTCATATATGAAATAAAAAACAAATTTCTGAAAATGTTATTAATCCTGAAATTTTCGGAAAACAAGTTCAATCGAATTGCTGTTTACCTACGTCTGCAGGTCTGCACAGTCAAATAGTATTTAGGCTGTATAGATTGTATACACAATTATATACTTGTACAGGACATGCTATAAAATTATTTTAATATAAGTACTAAATATTAAACCGGTACAAACTAAGATAAAAATTAAATATGTATGTTATTTTTCTAAATCCTCAGAAAAAAATAAGTAACAAAATTTTCTTTATTATAATTAATATGGTAATTTTATAAATCTTTAATAATTTTTTAAGGTCATTTTATTTAAAACTTAAGGCCGTCCTAACAAAAAAAAATCGATTGAACGAAAATAATATTTTTTCCGAAATACACTTGTCTATGTATTTCCTCAGAGTTGTCAATGGTTAGTTTTATCACAAACATTTATATAAAGTGTGGTATTTATAATGTTCATGTGTATACGACAAAAATAATGTCTGAAAACGGCCTAAATTACATATTAAAAAAAAATTACAAACATAAAAGAAAGAGCCAAAAATGGTACCGAAAACAAAATGCAGTTCGTACATAATTGGGAAATCTCGTGTTTTGTTATGTAATAAACGGAATTGAAGTATTTTTTAAATGATAAAGTCATGGATAAAGGTCGTTTAAATACAATGTGCCTTCTATTACGCATAATTAAAGGTGGTTAATAATAAGCGCTGCTGTCCTCCAAATAGGTAACGAGACGTTTTTGATTCGTGATATTATTACGGACGTCCTCGTTTCCCAAACATTGCTTACAAACAAAACTTTAAACGGACGTAATTTTTTTGAATTCCTACTTATTTTTTAATGGAATTTTTCATAAATTTATTGAAATTCCAGTAAAATTTGATAAATAATTAAATCAAATCTAATTTTCAGAGTCTTTTACTAATATTGAGTTAAAACAGGCGTTTAGTTAAAATAGTAAAAAATATTACATCGACCCAAAAATAGATTTTTACATTTCATATTGGCTTTTCAGGAGAATTTAATATGCCTCCGTCACGGCAAATATTGACATCATTCGATAACATCACTATCAACATTTTCAAAATCCAACTCATTGACTGTTATATAAACCAGATGGGAAGACATTGGATGAGAAGCGAGATAGAGTAGAGCTTTATGAGACCATCAGCGGTCTGATGTTGGCTGATGATAATGACAATGCTAGTAATGTCTGATTTACAAATAAAATCCTTTGCTATATTTCCCTCTAAAAGGTTGGCAAACTTAGCATAAAGATTGCCTGATTTTAACCGATTCTCTATTGTCTATTGTCAAAGTAAGTAGTTAATGTATGTCATATACGGTGGCAGAACACTAATGATTACATGGTTTTTAATCCTAGGCCATTTCGTAGGCTAATAAGCAACTAAGTATTTAATGCGTATTTTGAGCCCATACCATTCTTGCGTCCATTATCAGCTCTGTGAAATAAAAACCACGGGTTACAGACTGGTTTTATCTGGTTTATGCGCAAGGGCGTCGGCATGGGGTTACGGGGAGGTGCATTTGCACCCCTTTGTCATAAAATTTGTTTATAAATTCATGTTAATATTTATCCATTTATAGAAGAATTACATTAAAATAGAAAGTAGGAAATATAAATAGTAATTAGTATTATTAATAGTGTGTAATGTAGGCACGCACGCACCTCCCTAAAGTTTCACAAATAATCATGTTTGTGTGATCGTATCAGTACTGATGATCAGTAGGTAGCTAAGTACCTGTCGATGATGCAAATTGCAGTTCGTGATTTTCCTTGTCATTATACAACATTTTTGTACAAACTGCAGTACGTTACACACATACAACTTTTAATACCATACTGAAGGTGCATTCCAAGACATTCCTGAAATTTTACACACGGGCTTTAAATAAAGCACAAAAATTATTTCTTTAAAAATATATAAATACTTAACAGGTTTTGACCAGTTTCAGGTCTGCCATGCTGCCTTCATTTTGTACTCGTAACTAGCATATAATAATTTCAGTTTTTTATTTCAACTAATAATTAAATAAAATTTCTACTTATGTTTTTAAGAGACCCATGATTAATGAATTTAATTTATATTTCCGATAATCTATAACAAAAATGCAGCTTACATTATTAAAAGCCCCATATAAAATAAATTAAAATTGTATTTAAATTGTCAAATTAAAATTCCAATTCGGATTAGAAAAGACATCGCTTTTACTGAAGAATGAAAAGTTATTTCAATGTGAAAACAAGAGTGAACAGACAAGCATCTACTGGGTTTGCAGCGACAGCGAGGTGAACGTATAGAGGGTGTAAGGACGCAAGGGCGAAGGGCGTGGGGTCGGCTGCGAGGGCGCCCGGCTGAGGGTACAGGGACATCGCAGTACCGATGTACCTAGTGGCGAGTTGGCGCTTGGCTCATCGGTGAGAGCGATTTATTGCAATATAAATAAGTTTATGTTTCAACTGAATCACACATGCTAAACTAAATTACATTTTTAATCAATGTTTGCAAAATAAAATTGATTACACAACTTAAGTACAAATTATTTAAAAAAAAATACGAAATTGTATGTTTATTAAATTTTTACTCCTGTTTATAATAAGTACGAATTTTAAAAAATATGTGTAATACAAAACACATAGAAAAATGATCTATTCAAATGTTAAGCAACTGTAACTATCTCTAAGCTGGCTGAAGATAACTAAATCGAACTAAAGAAAAATTTCCTTGTTTGTTACATTTTGCATCTACTTCGACGCCATTAAGAGTTCAAAGATTCCAATATATATTACAAACATACTTTAACAATTTTCATAAAACTGTTATTATTATTATTATTATACAGGAATACTGAATACAGGAACATATGAATACTACAGGAATATACAGGAATACTAATACAGACTTGAAGTTTTGAACACGTATTACAACAAACATCGTAAATTTGAAAATTGTGTCTAAAATCTTTTAATCCAGCCAGCCATTAATAAAACCAGTGGTCGATATTTGACCACATTCCACGACCACGACCACGTTAGAGGAATACGTGACTGCATATTTTGCAAAATCAACAAATGACGGTTTGATATAGGTACTTATAATACAAAGCAGTCACTACCAACCAACAGTGGGTGAAATGGTGTTTTCTAAAAATGCTATTAGTAGCACTAAACTGATCAATAGCCAGGAAGCAAAATAAATCTCTTGACCGATAAAGAACTGAATTTTTTAGTATTTGTCTATTCATATGTATAAAGATAATTAACACATATATTTAATTCAAATTTCTGTATTTAGGTATTTATTACATAATTGTACAACGCCAACTAGATTTTCAATTTTTATAAGTTGATGTTTTTTCGATGGTGAAATCTTTGGCCGAGACATCGCCTGATGGGATACGATGAGGCCTACGATGTAGCACGATTGCCTAACAAATAATTATTCTCTCGTGCTTTAAAAAGTGCGAGATTGTACTTTTCGAGGAAAACTAACAAAGGCAGACTGTTCCATTCCCTCGCAGTTTTAACTAGGAAGGACGAAGATAAACACTTTGTCCTAAACGGAAGAACATCTTCTTGGTAAGGATGGTACCCTGCTGTACGTTTGTTCTGCTGCACGTAAAACAGTAAAATATTAACAGACTATTCATATATTTCGATATATATGTTATTGAACTTCCATTCAATACCTAAGCAAGTGGTTTATAAAATGTTATCAATGGAACAATAAGAATGGGATCGTCGTACAAAAACTGATCATAGCTTTTTGTCTGACGTCGTTTGATTTTCTGAGAAAAGCGACAAAAACCATTACCTACTTAAATATATCAGATTAAAACATTCACCACTATTTATCTGAGGTAAAGAACACAGTTTTAATCTAGGTATTTTTAACATGTTAAGTCTATTGTGCAGCTGTTAACAGTTTAATCAATACCGAGGTACAAAGCTTTTTGCGTATATTTACTTGTTTCGTTTTTTAAGCGAAAGTCCATAAGTTAATAACGAAAACTTTACAACAATATTCAAAGGCTTGCAACATAAAAAAAGCATCTCGATAATATTAAAATGATTTAACTAAACAATTTGTGTTGAAACAAGACAATTTAAACATACGTAATCGATGACTTTACCTATTAGACCACTCGGAAAACTATTTATTGATAATGAAAAAACTGAAAACAAATAACACGTCTTTGCTCTTCAATAGAATCCTTTAAGAACTACATTCTTTTGAAACAGTACCCCAAAATACTATTGACAAATAAATTAAATATAGCTACGTACCTAATGTATACTATACATATTTGTATGTACCTACAGGTGTATGAATCTTTTATTTTAAAGTTTGCCTAACTGATTTCGTAGCTATTTAAAATTTTTCTTATTGTTCCATAAATGCCATATTTAGTCCAAAATGCTGCATTCATTGTATTGAGCTTAAAATTGCCTATGATTTTTGTAGCCTAGGCCCCGCAAACCCCGAGGGACCAGCTAGCCAATAATATGAGACGCAAAGCTTGAATTAATCTATTTAAATGTCAAAGTGAATGTAGCGATGGCCTTGCAAGGTTGACTTTCTTCATCTATTGATACAAGATAAGAGATTTTATTAAGCGATTTGCTTTAGAGAAAAAAAATTGTACAAAATGAGTCTTCTTTTACTTTTATGTAATTGTAGACTTAACTACGTGTTTTTTAAAACAAAGTAACGCTCGTGACGATCTGTCCTTACCGGTCACTAGGCCGAGGCACTGCATTTGTTTACAATGCAGACCTACTAAATGTAATTAACGATAAAACGGTGGGAGTAAACATTTTTAAAACATTACAATACACCGTTGATATCGTCAAACGATTTCTACCTATATTGCCGATATCTGGAACGAGTCTTCGGAGTCTATGCCGCCTTATTCACGGGAATAATAAACCATTTAATACTGTCAAATAAATCCTACCTCGTTATGATTAGTAAATAAAAAAGTAGCAACATGTAGCAACCGGTAGCGTTGCCGTGGTCGCTCGCCTGGCTGACTTGTATTTTTATGTAACTTGTTACTCCGCCGGTTGCGCCACGATCGCCTCGACCGAACGGCCGGCGCTACGGCGCTAAACGAATTGCATTTATAATGCAGCTATATCGAATGGTTTTGAAGAAAACTCGTAACACATAATTCTCATGGTTTAGTGCCAATGTGACGGCGTATCCTTTCTTGTTTAATACGCACTTGACGCTGCGTAGCGGTGGTATCAAAATATTACAGTTGTAGCGTGCATTTTGCTACGATATAGCACATGTTGATTTAATAGTCGTTTCTATTATTATGAACAGGTTGTTTGCGTGTAAGTATTACTTTAGTGGGTTAAAATATTTGCTCGTTTGTAATATTTTGTAGAGTTAGAAATTGGTTTTCGAGTTTGTTTAAAGTTTATCTAACATAAGTTTTTATTCTACGATCATTTCAGCGGCGTATGTCAGCGAATTTTATTGTTTTATATTTATTTTTATTTTATTTTATTTTATGTTTATTTTATTTATTAAACAAAATACTTATAAAAATATAAAGTTACCTAGTTATTGTGCTGACTTACTTATTGACTACCTATACCTACTGCTGTCAGATATTTTAGTTTTCCGTCTGTTATATGTCAAATATTTAAATACTTACTATTTTTTGAGAAATAAAGTCTTGTGAGTAGATCGATAAATAAATACCTACTAACATATTTCAGAACCGAAAAATAAGTCAACAAATATTTAGTAGGTACCTAAGGAATTAAATTTTGATTAAGTAACATATAACAATAGTAAGTTTTTGATAATCAATATTTAAAAAAAAACAGAAATGCGCTCTGCTGTCGACATATTGTTACAAAGTCGAAACGAGAATTTTATCTGTGTCCTCAATACTCCCCCGCGTGTGAGTCGCTCGTAGCAGCAACGCAGGAAAAGAATTTCAAAATGACTCCGTAATCTTTAACTTCCAGCTATAGTTCATGTGTAAATTGGCTTGTAATCATATCTTTTTTTTAATAATTAAAGCAATAATATAAAAACGATATAACTTATGGTTTAAAAACTTTACGAGTATTAATTATTCTGTTAAGATTATACTATCACGAAAAATATACAAAGTATAATACAATAACAAAGATGTATTGATTCCTAATCATTTCTTTTAAGAAATACTGTAATAGTATAAAATATATTTATGAAATACTTAACAATACAAATAAGCGCATGATTTGTGCGATAGAAATAGGGCATCGTGCACAGGATACGTTTGGTAGGTATTACATAAAAAATACATTTAAATTTATTCGTAGGAATCTCTAAAATATATTTTAATATTTTTTTTAATATATTTTAATGTATGTAGTAGGTATTTTTGCGATATATTCATTAATTTAGTTTCTTTAATATGAATTTAGGTGAAATGCGATAAATATAATGCAAAAAAACTTATATTTATTTTGTGCCGTTTTCAACAATCACTTTTACATGCTGTTCCCCATACCTCGATGAGATAGTAAGTATATACGCTGTTTAACAACATCGATCGAACAACTACACTAAAACTTTTAATCAAACATTAGTCAGCCAGACGAGACCGCCTATGAAGGCCTTAGGCAGCAGTCTTTGAATACTGAAAAGCTGGTCTGAGTGCGAGTGCTTCGTAAAGAGCAACGCTGGCAGCGGCGGGCGAGCGTCGGTGACACATCGCCGCGTGATTCACGGGCCGCGCCGCGCGAGCACAAGAATCCCTGACGTCAGCCTCGCGTCCGGGACCTATTCTCAACGTCGCGCCGGTTTATCATACGTTTTTAATACTTTAATACATTTAAAAATAGTCAAAATGACTGCTTTGGGCAATCTAGTGTTAGTTTGCTTTTAATAACGCGCAGTAGATAGTTTTGTACGGTAATTTGGTTTTTGGCTTTTAAAATATTTGTTATTGCTTTATTTTTTTAATATGCTAATGAAAATTATATTATTTCAATTAAAACAGTCAAGCTTCTTAAATATGTGCAGCAGTATATACCTAAATTTATTTTGAGGCCCTTTGTTTTATAAAGTCTGCTGAGTGCTGCCATGTAAGATTTATGTTATATTTAGATATGTGTTTTTAATATTCTCATAATAATATGGCGATTTAAGCATAATATTATTCATCTCTTTTTCAGAAAATTGAATTCCTAATTCGAAACAATGATATAAGAATAGCACCCGGAGAGCGACGCCCAACGCGTTCCGTTCCCCGACCGCAATGTTCCAACTTCTATATCTTTTGTATTCATAACCTCCACATCACCTCGCCAGTCTGGCCACTTGTCTTCTGCATGCATCGAATATGCCCAAACAATACTAATTATACCAGTAGTTGTCTTTTAACACATTACACAAAATGTAATTAGTTTCAACGTAAAACTAATGCAAATAATTTCAAAATTCTACAACGAAATCTGACATTATTTTTTTTAATATCTAAGGGAGAGTGCTCTTTTATAACATTGCGCCGAACCGGACAGCGTAGCATCGTAACAGGACTTGTTACGCTAAATGACGGTCTAGGTGTTACTAGCACAGTTAATGAACAATGTTACAAGCGGACCCCCTGTTACCAGAGTGATACTATCGAATACCGCGCAATAGCGTCCCTGTCATACCAGTCACATCAAGCCGGCGCGGGGCACGCGATAGAAGGGCGGGACGTTACGAGACAATCCACCAATGTCTTGTATCAATGCTGCCGTTTCAATTGTGGAACTTTGCGCCTGGTTGAAATGTGAATTTAAACACCTATTGGTACGCGAATAATAAGGAATGCCTCTAAAACGTCCGTAGCAAACACTAAAAAGACCGACTTTGACTGGATTGGTTCGGGAGACGTGATAACGTACCTTGGGTCCATATTTG
>DWUN01000825.1:0-19548 GCA_018249975.1 Passova gellias
ATCACGCCATATCAATAACGGGGTAGGCAGGGCGCACCGAGTGCCAAATATCTCTGTCCTTGCAAACCTGACGCGCTTCGTCTACATTATGCGGAGAAATGTTCTGTATTGTTTCCTTGGATTATATTTGAATAGAAGAAAGATGCATTCGATTGCAATTCCTATTAAAAAATAATCAACAATATAATTAAGTAAATAAACAATTAATAAACATCCTAGGACAAGTAACATGCGGCCATCTCATAGCTAAACAGAGCGTGCATATATTAACCAGTCAGCTGACAAACATGCATGCATACATACATTTCTAAATGCGTGCATATGTAGATAATTCTACAGACAGACAGAACATATGCCCGTGGTCGTTACACAAGTGTTTGTTGGGCGATAAATAAACAAAGCCATTTTACATACAATAATACATCTTGCGTTTAATTGAAACTTGAAACTCCATACATCCATGGGCTCATCAATTCCTTGCGCTACGTAATGTCTACCGCCTTAATTTTTTTTCCACCGGAAGACATGACACCTTCAGATTTACAACCATCAATTACTATAATAGACTACACGGCTGTCTCTTTTCCTCGCGTAGTTCCATCTCTTTCGTTTCACGTAGTCTGCTCAAGACGGTAAATTTGACTGTGGTTCGATGTACTGCATCATATTGTGCATTGCAGCTAATAATTTTAATATGAATCTATTTGTTTTTCATGTGTATGCATGAAGAGAGTAATGAATGTAGACGAAGCGCGTCAGGTTTGCAAGGACAGAGATATTTGGCACCCCGTGCGCCCTGCCTACCCCGCTAGGAAACTGGCGTGATGTTGTGTTGTTGTTTTAAACGTTCTTCATTCGTATGGACATCTAAATAATTTCTATGCATCCCTTATTTCATGATTTTATTAGAGAAAAGTCAAAACATTCCTTACCCAAACTTCTAGCGGCATTCCTATCAAAATCCAAAAAAATATTTCTATTGCACTTATATTTTGTCATATACAATTAGCTTGGTGGTTTCTGCCTACACCGTTAGCGACCTGGCGTGATGTTATGTGTAAATAAATAATAAATAAATAAATTTGTGGGGACAATTTCACACACGGCTATCCGATTCCAAATTAGGCAATTTAACGCCTGTGTTATGGTAACCAAACAGCTGATAAATATACGTATATACATACAATGTATTACTTATATAGATATTTTTATTACGACCAGACACAGAACAAACAAATGTGCACATCACACAAACGTTTGTCCCGGGTGGGAATCGAACCCGCGACCTGTGGTTTTACAGTCAGGGTCTCTAACCACTCGACCATGAGGCCGGTCATTCAATTGCTTCACTCAATCGAGGTACCTAATACTCCGAGGCCCAAGCAGTTAATTTTTGTATTCCTCTTTTAAATTATAGACCGATGAGAGACGCCCACGCTTAGTAAATCGTTTAAGAAATAATTACGAGAGGCCCCGGTTACCGTGTTACGAACGGAACCCGTAATTCCGTGCCGCGTGCTTCCTTCACGATCAGCACGGCTCAGAAAAGAATTAGGGAATAGGTATAGAATAAACAGCAATATTTTCTAAGACTGCTTTAACTTTAAAATGACATCGATGCTGTTACTACAGGATATTGTAGTCACGCTGGACTTCTGAGTCTACAATACAGTATTGATCACTGCTGTTTTGCAGGAAGTGCATTTATAACGTGAAATGTTTCGACAGAAAAGAAAGCTCTTGCTTTCTTTTCATGCGTCATCCTGGAAACGAGACATCCGACAGGATTTTTTAGTTATAAGACATAATGTTACCAGTAGGCAACGTAATTTAAATAATACTTTGCACATGTCTATAAGTCTATAAGAGATGGCGCCACTTACACAGCGAATGAATCTATACTCTATAGCTCTATACTATACTATAATATTATAAAGAGGAAAGATTTATGTGTATGCGTGTATGTAACGAATAGGCTAAAAAACTACTGGACCGATTTCAAAAATTCTTTCACCATTTGAATGCTACATTATCGCTGATCAATATCGGCTATACTCGCGTTTACCCGCGACTTCGTCCGCGTGGAGCAGTTTATATTTGTATTATTTGCGATAACAGTATCCTAGTATTAAAATGCTGCCCAAGGCACTACTCCACGCGGACGAAGTCGCCGGCAATAGCTAGTATGTTATAAATTTGAACCATAGAGCAAATTAAAAAGTAAAACAGTCACGGGTTCCGGTGTTACGAGAGGCGGCGTAGGCTGCGAGCGCGGCGCGTGCGCCCGTCACGACTCTCACTGCACGAATTTAACCTCGCGGTACTAAAACTTAATTAAAACGCTACCGGTTTGTATGAAGTGTTCTCCGAGGGAACTTTCGGGTGTTACTCCAACCGCTGTTTTAAAAATCGAACGTTGGGAACGTCGAAAGAAAATTAAAACAATTTCTCATTTGTCTAACATTGAAATTAATAAAAAAAAATCTTTTCTTTCTATTGTGGTATGGCATACTATGTATATCTTTTTCTTTTTCTCTATCTTTTATCTTCTAAACACTATGTATAACCTTTAAAGGACTTGTCTAAGCAACAGAGCTTTTACAAGTTCCCCAAGTAGCCGTGTTAAAAGCTTAAACGTAGCGATATGAACAGAAGATATAAAAAACTTAACAGTTTGTTATACTTATTATAAAAAGCTAAAAGAATTTCGAAAACTGCTTTGAATATCGTGTTACTTATTGCTTCGATAAGCTTAACAATAATTTACTATTTAAAAAGAAAAGTTAACTAAAAACTAACGCTCTTTTTAATTAAGAAAGACATCTGCGACCAAAGTTGTACAGAACTCTAATTAAAGATGTAAATACATAGTGAGTTAGTCCAGTTATTATGCAGTCAAACCACCTCTACTAACAGTCCTATGACAGCAGAAATAGGACTGAGCCAACTGTAGTGCGAGTGTATTTAGTATATATCAGCTAGTATCCTATTTGAAGTTTGTCGCAGCTGTGCTGATAATATTAATATTACAAAAAAAATTGTTGAATAATCCAATATTCATCTTACACCAAACCAACGGACTAATGGAACAATCCTGATACGAAAATATTGTGTTTGACTGCCCTTTTGGTCTAGTGATTAGCGACGCTATTAAGCCGGAGGTCGTGGGTTCGATTCCCACTTAGGACAATTGTTGTATAATGAGCCCTTTTTTCTGTGTATGTAATAAATATAAGCATTACATGACGTGTATGTTTTTTATAACCTGTCCAGTTACCATAACATTGGCATTGAAATGCCTAATCTAGAGCTAGATAGCCGCGTGTAGAATTGTGTCAGTTTTCTATTGTTTTTGAGCTCTGTAATGACGCATACGCAGACATCCTTAGTTAATAGCGAGTCAAAACTGAATTTCTTCTAATGCTTTCCTTGCGTTAACTGACCACGTCGAAACAAAATTTTTAAACGCTGCCAACAGATATTTGCATTGTCCTAAATATTTCTCAACCTTATGTGTATAGTGATAAGGTTTGAAATATTGTTTTTGAAGTGTATGAGTAATGTTGTAAGTATTTAATAGGGAGTCAAGCTCGCAACGAGTACGACATTCAATCTCGGGCTTGCGCCAACATCCATCACGCGACCACGCCCCGTGGATGTTTCGACAACGGAACATTTTACTCCTCAATGATTAAATCCTCCGAAGATATCTTGAAAGTAGTTAAAAGTTGCTCACGAAATATCCAATTTTTCTTAGGAATTTTATTTATTTATCATCATAAACAATTTTTGGTGGCGTCAGAATTTGTTTGCATTGTAAAGTTTAAGATAAATATTGTAACTCGAAATTTGCGAAGTGTATATCTCTAAACTTTATATTTGGATCTTGAAATTTGAGAAAATGTCGAAATTCCAAATGCCAAAGATATAAGCAAAATTTTTACATCAATCGCAATACATAGATGAAAGCGTATGATTACAAAAGTTAATTCTTGTGAAAGTTCATATTTTTAAATTTTTGATAAATCTTATGTTTCCGAACGTGCTTCACCAACTAATAACACCGATAACTGGCACGTTACACTAAAAAAAAAAAAACAAATCGTTGGCGATTTAATACGAGCCCGAATTTAAAAAAAGAACAACGGGCGGCCAAGGAATGTCGAAATGAACCGAGCTACCAATATTAAATACGCATTCCTACTTTTATTCAAATTTCAACATTACTATATTGTTATAAAATACACTTTCTTTTGTAACATGTTGTGTTTAGGCTGTTTATGAATAGAGACAAGCCGTTATTGACTTCCGTTTTTACATAAACTCAACGTATGAAAGGCTAAGCAGGAATGTTGTTTAAATTAGAGGCGCAGGTAGCTTCCACTTTCCGATGTAATTTTAATGATGAATTTATTCGTGAACATGCCATAGTTAGCTATTTGTTATTTTTAAATGCAAGGTGTTTTATGTAAATGCTTGATTGTCTTGAAACTTCGTAAAGTCATTCGTAAAGATGCATGCCAGAAATTGAATACCAGACCCATACCCTGTGTGTGGTTGAAAACAAAAACATAATAGCAGTAACGTGTAATATAAAACTGTGATAATTCATTATTACCTATGAAAGAGGTAACAATGTAAAGTTTCTAAGTTAACATAACCTTAAAAAATGCGTGAAAGAAATACTTGAACTTTTCAAAAACATTTGAACTATAAAAATCTTTATCCCATTGGATATTCTGTATCGCAAGCACTACAAGCTGAACATTCAACTGACGAACAGTGAAAAAACACCACGAATTAATTTCGACTCTATCCGTTGATAAAATAAAGTTCAAAGTCGTATGTTTAGTTTTTTTCACTGGTCATGCCTCGGGCGTGGCACGGGCCACTCGCTCCAAGCATTTGATGCCTAGGAATCCTTCACTCGTGCCAACTGCGTGTAATAAATGATTAATTGCTAACAAAACGTGTTATTAATAATCATAAAAGGTTTCTTTTGTGCACTTTTCAAATTAGCATACAACGAACATTTGTAGTTCGAAATTCGAATTACGGTGTCATTATATCCTTTTTTCTTCAATTGTTGGACACGGCTTTTGTCTATGAATATGCCTAGGTATTACCTTAGTCTGCCACGCTGAGTGTATATTAGCGGAGTCCACATGCTTATGAGAACTAGAATATTTGTAGGTTTCCTAACAATTTTTCCATTACCATTATAGCATGTGATACTGAATTTTTATAAACGCATGTAGCTTTATAAAATCACAGATGCGTGCAGAAATTCGAAACCGCTTCTCAAACAGGATGAAATCTAAACCATTGGGACATTACTTTTGAAAAAGAGTAAAGAAATGTTGTTGTTAATTTTATTCCAGTGTAAATACCTACTTTCACATTCACGCATATCCATATTCAGCCAAATTTAAGCAGATCTAAAGAAGAATTTGAAGAATTTTAAAAATACAATGTATTCATTATGTTCTAATTTTACAGATAAAGAATGCTATCGTTAAATAATAATTTAAAAAAGTCAAATTGGACTCTACCAAATCATATTTAATAGATTTGAAGGTATGAAAAAAGAAAGATTTTATCAGAGCAATAACTTAAAATCTTATGCCAAAATTTCCCGATATGTTTTTATTTAAAATAATAACCATAAATCTAGTAGGTATAACAATCTTTAGTAAAATAAGATGACGTGGAAATTAAATAAAGCTACGATGTTTTTAGCAAATATAAATTGGAATATACCTATATTTGTTCACAGCGAATGTAAAATTGAAATCAGGCCAGACCTAAGATTTATTCATTACTATAAACGCACTCTATATAACATACAAGCAATAATGCATTACGACACAGATTATCATAAAATACCATGAACTCATAGAGAATATAGAGGGTGCAATTATCACATCTATACTGACGGGCGGCTGCGATAATTGGCGCCAATTAGCCTGTCAGAGTCCTTCGATAAATCAATGGTCAGATCTAATTTACGAGTAATGCATGATGCTATTTGAATTAGTCTTCAATTTGAATGAAGTTCAATAAAAAATTAATGGTGAATTGGATCACTTATAGGTGAATGTGAGGCGTGTTAAAACTTGTAAGCGTTAAAATGTATGGATAGAACGAGGGCTTCGATCCAATCATAATTAGACTGGCCGCTGATGATATTCCTCGCGGTATGTTGAAACACAATTTTTATTTTGAATTAAGAGCAATTGCTTTCATCAACGTCATACATATTCAAATTCTGTTCCGTTAAGAAATTTAGAAAATTCATTTGTTTTATAATCTGAATTCCGTTTCCCATTATTGGCAAAATGTCCGCTGCCAAAAATTTAACAAACTTGTATAGAAATCGATTAACTGATATACTGATATCGATACCAGTTCAGCAAGAGACTCAGCAAGGGCACATAACAGCTTAAATTGCATAATATAGGTATTATAAGCCCCTGAAGCTGCATCACTAAGTATGTGTTTTGTTTTGTTCTAGGTAAGCTGTGAGAAGAGGTTCATGTGTAAATATTGACCAATCGTAGAATATTTAGAGCAAAATGACTTTTCGTTGCGTCCCTACATTTCAAACTGTGTCGTCGAACGATAGTAACGCCACCTGGGTAAGTTGCATGTAAGCTGTAAATGTAAATTAGTACTTCTACTGCTTAGTAGATGGCGTAGTAGTGTCAATAGTAAAATTTTATTTTTATTATTATCTTGCTTATCTTATCTTATCTTATCTATATATTTATTTAACTTTGTACATTTATTAATGAATAAAATGATATAATGTTATGTATATATTTATTATTTCTGTCAAGTATAAATATCGAGTAAACGGCACTGAATGTAAAGTATAGCGTCATCTACCGGAGATAAAGGAAAGCTTTTACAATGGTGCGGTTATAAACCAAACGTAAAATCACTATTACACACTAGATGGCGTTGTATAAAAAACAATTGCTGCGTATTTAAATTTAAAAAGGTGGAACTTGTATATCATAATTGTTTCATTGTATTTATTTTAGTTGGGGATCATAACGATGAATGATATATCACATTTAAATTAGACAGTTCTACTATAACACTAAGCACAAACACTAAATATTTATAACTAATGAATTTATCATTTTTTTCTTTTTCATTTATGTCTTGAACCATTTATTTATAACGAAAAATTTCTCACGAAAATTTTCTAAATCATACTCATGTAGTGGAAGCGGACCACCGGCAATCAAAATATTTGTAATATAATAGCCACTTATTTTCAAACTTTACTTTCTTAAATGCTCAAGTGTTTCGTAGGTGGTGAGTGTCGTTAGGCAAACCTTATTCCCGAAGTGGTAGAGTCATCGACCCACAGCCAACCTGTTGACATGTCAATAAGCCACGATGTGACCCCGAAACGCCCACGACAATTTAGCGTCTTTCTAAAAAACTTCATATAGACTTTTTATTGCTTTACCAGTACCGTCGATATTCGTAAGCCATTCATTTGTGTTTTGCGCTTTATCTAATTTATTCCAAACATTATAATGACTATAATAATATCTGTGGACAACTCAGATAACACCAACTCATCCCAAGTTAGCCAATGTAACGGTAACCAACTGTTAAATATGCTATTTCTCATTTCTAAATGTTTATATGGATAATATTAGGCACAGACACACAACAAATATTCATGATTATCACATAAATATTTGTTCTGAGTGGGAATCGAACCCGTTACCGCTCGCTAGACAGTCTGTTTCACTAATCTAATCCAAAGTACCCACTAACCACGTTGGAGTGTATAAGGTCTCGTTGAAGTCTTTCTGCAGATTCGAAGACGGAATAATAATCTGTGAACATAATATACCACCTTCAACATCTCTGCACTTTCCGCATACTGTACTTTCTGCCTGCCCCGTTAGGCACGTGGCGTGATGTTATGTATGACATCTCTGCACAACCCTGAAATTGACTAGTAGAAAATGCTATTTAATATTAAGCCCGCCTTGTGTAGTACAAACTACTTTTGGTTTAGTAAAGAATAAATACACAAATAACGTCACATTGTACCTTTTAATCACATATACAGTTTCTAAACGTAACAATAAATGTCAATGTTATGACGTGGTATAATTATAGGAAAATAAGCTTTAACAGTTCAGCAATCTCTCGAACGCGAAGTGTAGGTTCTACCAGCTGATTGATCGAGGAAATGATTTAAACAAAGCGGTTTTCTATCTTTCGAACGATATCAGAATATTAACAAGCGTAACAATATTATTAATAAAATAACAACTAATCGATATTAAAACATTGTCAATAGTAAAAGAACTAAATATGAGGTTGAAATAATTTTTACTGTAAAAAGTAATACATACGTATAATATAATTGTATTGTAATATTTTTTTTGTTTATACGAAGAATTAAGTGTTATTTAAAATTGTCACAAACGGGACTCATCATTTAGTTTTTAAATCTATAACAAAATATAATAATTTTTAATTTATTTCATTTTATTGTATTTTTTATTAGTTATTTTATTTCTTATAATTTCTTTTTCTTATTAACGTTTTCTAAATTCAACTTCTAGCATAAACGTAACTTAGAATTTTTCGTAACAATCTGTTTAAAACGTGACCATATTTCGGGCCAATAGCATCTTGAATCATTGAATATCTTTGTCATATTGGGGTTTCTAGAAAATTGTATAAACTGAAAATAGTTTTCAGCAGCGACCGTCTTCACGAAGACCGTCCACACAAAATACTCTGTCAAAGGCTAGGGTACATCGGCCACGGTTTCCCAACGCTGGCAGTGGTCAGTGGTTATCTCGCGAGATCCTATCGGCGCATGCTAATATTAATGACCGCTCGAAACAATCGCCTCAGACGGGACCGCCCGATAGTTTGACCACCGCTGACCGTTCATACAACGGCTACTTCTAATTAGAGATTTCAATGCTACCCCTCCGATGCACTTCGAGACATTCCCGATAGATAAACGATGAGAACTGGATTCGAGTATTGTCTATGGCTATTGACTATGGTCGTATCATACAGGCATCTTAGGTCGTTTAATTTACATAAAATTAGTTTTATTTACATGTTTAAAAGCGTAATTAAATTAAAGTTATAACTGCTCAATATTATTATCAACCTATTTTGATTTTTATGACAGTATTGTTAAAATGAGAATAAAATTAGTTCCGAGCCAATTTATTAGGTACACACACTGTGTACGCGTAGTCCAAAATCATTTCACACTCACACCAGCTCGCACGTGTGTACGTACACAGCCCGTCACACACGCGGGCGCTACGAAACTGGATATGAAAGGAACAATGCTATAGATTCGCGACGTGGAGCGTGAAAGAAGCTTTTAACGTCTCAACAAGATATAGATGAAACACTACAATAAGTTTTTTTGGTAAAATTTCTGAACGAATTGTGTTTATTCAAACACTTTTGGCGGCTTTAGTATATAGTGTTCTTAAAATATGACTAAAACACTTATCATTTTATCTACTTTATAATATTCTATTACAAAGTTTAAAAAAAATTCACAAATCGGTAATATTGCAAGATAGATCATTATTAGAACCGATGACAATCAAACTAGTTAGAAATTTATCTATTCGGTTACTAGCTTACTTATTAGTTACTTAACTAATAAGGATAACTTTTAACACTTATCAAGTTACAACAGCCTGAATTATGTAACGTGCTTCTCAGAAAAGAATACAAGTTTTATATGTTCACCGTGCACGACTCCCCCCATCTTTATCAAGTCGCGGCGAGAGCGCCCACTCCATGTGATAGCCCCGAGCGACGCGCGCTCGCACGTGGCTCGCGCGGAAAATTCGAATTCCGAACGAATAATTACTATTTTTAAATTTTTTATCGCGCTGTCAATCTTCATTACATTCCATTACGTTCCATTTTTCGCACCGTGAATTTTCCGTTTCACGCACGTTCGCTGCTCATGTGTTTTCGTTATTTGTAAATTCATTGATTAAACGGATATTTTATATATAAACGCGAAGCATTTTTGGTGGAAAAATCTATGTGTGCATGTCAAAGCAATATTGAACTGTAATAAAGGTAGATCGTATCACATTCAGATCTGAACGTATATTTAAGAGAGTGCCGATCTAATCAAACCTAATCACATATTGGATGAACATCAATTTTCTATACCAATAACGGGGCAAGTAAACAATAACATCATTTTGCCAGAGCGGGACAGCCGCATTGCGCAGACGGAGATAGCACGAAAATCATCGATCCGAAGAAAATAGAATTCTCATACGAAACGTAATGACGGAACAATAATCGTGTAAAAGTTCACGATACTTGCCCAATGCAGCAACAATAACAACTGACCAGCGAGTCCTGGTCCTGAACAAATTGATTTAAAGTAAATCGTTGGTCGCAGACGCGGGCTCAGAGCTCGGTGGTCGCGCGCGGCGGTCAGCATGCCTTGATAGATAATGATCTGTCGATGATTTACGCCGCGTTAAACCGACAATGGCGATAGATAACCCCCAGCCGCTCCTCACAATGTGACCAATTACATTCCTAGTGCCATTCGCCAACATGACTAAAATTAACGAACTGAACCTGCCGGACATGACGGCGCAACAAGACCTGACCGTCGACGACATTTTCAACGAGAATGTGATTGTTAAAAAGAAAAAAGTCCATTTCGACGAATACGAGGCGAAGAAACCCGAACTGTCGGTGGACTTGATAAAATTCGCCAACAACAACAACAACAATAACAAGTTCAACGACAAAGATACGAATCGAAAGAGAAAACTGTCCAGAGGCTACGAGGACGTCAGCTACATTATCCAATCTGACGTCGATAAGGACGCTAACAAAACTATACGTCTCGAGCTGCGTAATCCCGACAACCAATGTTTACTCGCTGATTACAAAATGGACGATGCCAACGACGGGACCGAGGCAACCACTGTCCTGACCCTCGGCGGCAGTGCCCTGACCGAATACGATTTGAAAGATGATGAAATAAGAATGGACGATGATAAAAGCGATGGAGATATACACGCACAGAGTAACAGTGAATATGTAGACGGCGACACTCAAGAAGACAAAGTAAGTAGCAACAGAGTAGACTGTAAACGTTAAGACATTTCAAACACTGTACTTCATAAATCATATACCATATGTCTTTAACCGATAAACTATTATTAACATTTATTCAATACTAGTTTTTGCCGGCGACTTCGTCCGCGTGGAATAGTGACTTTGGGCAGTATTTGGTGTATTTCAAAATAAATTATATTTTATATGTTGCCGAGAACTAAAAGCTATATAACAAAAACAGTTTCATCGAAATCAGTCCAGTAGTTTTTGCGCGAAAGCCGGATAACAGACAGACAGACAAAAATTACAAAATTATTTTTTTGGCTTTTGTTACTTGTATGAAGATTCCTAGGCGTATTTTTTTTTTGGTTTTTATTAAATGTACAGAATTGAAGTCTTCTACAGTTATATTATATATATATAGATTAATCGTAACCGTCTTCATCAGATTATTACTAAAGTAAGAAAAACCCTATGAAATTCAATATAAACCAGATTCGAATATAAAATGAGATTAAATTTGTCATAATTGACAAATCATTGGTAATCGTTTTAAATATTCGGCTATAAAAATATATCGGAATAATTTTAACATAACAATGTAAGAGATAAATATAAATTCACTCCTAGGTCTGCTTGAAAAGATCTCTTTAGGAAATAAGCAGTACCTACCGAAGTACAAAATTTTATATGTTTTTTTCTGTAAAATATCCAGTGTACTAAAATGTTAAATGTTAAATAAATAAATTAATATGCACGTAAGAATTAGTATTATATATATGTTTAGAAATAAATGTTATAAAACTGTAAAAGTGATATCGAAATACTCTTTGTCTCAAGCAAATAACATAAACTCCTTATATATGGCCTCGTTGCACTGATTGAGATCAATATTACACATTATTTATATAAAATATGGACTTCGTTTGATACCTAAAATTCATACCTACTTAACTCTATGCGGTAGTGTCTGTCTGTTTGTTTGTCCATCTTCCACACCAGATCGGAGCAGCGGTTCCGTTTCATGTAATGATAGTTAAATAAATAAAAATAAAAATAAATAAATAAAAATATTTGGCATGGCGATAGTTGAAGGGCTGGAGAGTGATATAGACCACTTTTATTTTCGAAAAAATATCTCAGTTGGTCGGAAAGACATATTTTAATCAAATAAGCGCTATATATGACGTTACAGGCGGAATAAAGGTATAAAGTGTGAATGAAATAAATTCTCTTAACCACGCGGCAAAAGCCGCGGATAGCGGCTAGTCACTACATAGTATTAAACAAAATCGCTTTCCGCTGTCTGTCCCTTTGTATGCTTATATCTTTAAAATTACGCACCGGATTTTGATGCGGTTTTTTTTAAATAGATAGAGTGATTCAAGAAGAAGGCTCATATGTTTCTATTTATACATAGGGACACCTTTTAAGAAAAAAACATTTTTTTCCGAAAGATAAAAAAAAATTTTTGTCAAATTTTTCAAAATATCCTAGAAAATTAAAATGCTGCCCAAAAGTCACTATTCCACGCGGACGAAGTCGCGGGCAAAAGCTAGTCGGTTATAAAGTCTATAACAATCGACTTTCCGCGCTGTGATTGCCATCTCGCGGCATTCACGACACTATTTATAGCAAACTATCTAACTCTAACCATAGATACCTAAACGGCGCCAGTGAAGAGAGAACTTGATAATATTGCCCTGCTCGGTCCGATGTTTTTTTGCTTTCCCGAGGATTCTGTTAATCGTTCACAATACAAGATCCTTCCTCCTTAATCCTAAAATTTAATTCGTACTTTAAATTATTAAAAAAAAAAAAAATTAAATTATTAAATTATTATTAAATTATTAGCATTAAAAGAATTATAGAAAGTAAAATTACAGACAGACAGAGAGAGCTATATAACGCTTATTCGTACTCACAATATTTCATGTGAATGCATACAATAGTAAAAATAAGCGGCTTGCCTTCGTCCGTTATTTAGTATTATAATTATATGTAATTATTTTCGATTACTTTTGGATACTTTTCGATTATTTTACATGGTTCTCCTCTCATATTGAGATTTTGGGTCATAGTGTACCACTTGGCCAAATGCGGACTCTCAAACTTCACAAAAAAAATTATATAGATACTTTAAAACGTCATAATAACGAAATATAATAATTAATGGATAACTACCCAGATGTTGCTACGGTTCAATGTATGCAATTTTTTTAACCGACTTCAAAAAGGAGGACATACTCAATTCGACTGTATTTTATTTTTAAATTTTACGTTCTATAAAATCGTAATATCAAATTCGCTTCTTAATGGCACCGATGATTATATAAATTATTGTCTATCGCTTAAACTTAAATTGGGATTATTTCAAAACCATCGGGTTCTTTCGTAATTTGACCAGAGATAAAAAAGATAGCAACTGGCCGCGATTAGTCATGGCGATAAGCTGTGGATTCCAGCATTTCCATTTCGCCCGATTGATTCTAATATATTTTCATAATGTTATAACTTAAAATGCTTAAAAAAATTAAAACTGCTCTACCTCATACCGTTACATAAGTACATAACAACAAAGACAACAGAACTTCACGCCAGGTCCCTAGCGGGGTAGGCAGAAAGCACCGAGTGCCAAATATCTCTGTCCTTGCAAACCTGATGCGCTAACTTTTTTACATAAGTACCGACATAAGATTGAAATATCATTACTTTCTAAATGTATCTTAATTGCTTACTCGTGAATTTGTTATTTTAAATACACGATACAGACTAAACACCCAGCACATTGTCTGATTCTACAACTTAAAGGCAATCGATATCATTGTTCCTATTTATTAGACGTATGTACATACATAAATACATAACATCACGCCAGGTACCTACCGGGGTAGGCGGAAACCACCGAGTGCCAAATATAACTATATATAAATATTCTGTACTTTCAACCCGTGAGGTATGAGACCTGAGCGTGATGACGTCACGGATAGGTTTTTACATCGCGAAAAAACCTATTACAATACTTGTAATAGACTAAGAGATTGCTAGTAATAATGAGTCTATTTAAAATCTATTTATTATGAGTCAAGAGTCTCCGAAACCGGCGTGTACCTATGCATGTAGAGAGTGATGAATGTGTACGAAGCGCGTCAGGTTTGCAATGACAGAGATATTTGGTACTCGGTGTTTTCTGTCTACTCCGTTAGGGACCTGGCGTGATGTTGTGTTCTTGTGGTGTTTGTTGTTGAGTCTATTTAGCCCCTAGATTTAGTGGTTACTAGCCTCTTGGTTTAGTGGTTAATGACCCTGACTGCCAAACCGGAGGTCGTGAGCTCTACACCTTAAAACGTAGATATATTTTAATACATACTCTATGGTGTGGTTTATATTATATTATATTATCCTACTACTACCTACTACATTGTGCCAGAACCGTTTTCGGAATTCCCTTATCTCTGCCTACCCTTTTAGGAAATATGCCACTAACATTGTGTCATATTACGCATAATCTGAACGTAATATTTGCATGCAAATCATTTGGAGCTTAAAAAAAAAATTGGTGATTATCTATGATTAACCACAGTGTAAGTGGAATCAGTATTATTAGGTCACAGCACATAAAAATACGAGTCGCTACGCTGGTCCGAAGACAAAGTGGTCCGAGATTAATCTTTTATTTAGAAAGTAGTTGCTACATACTGGACGGGCGGCGGATGGCTTAAACGGAATCATGTGTAATTAGTATCGCTTACATTTGAATGGACTAAAAGAGATTATTATTGGTTTTGAAAGTGATAAAAGTTTGGACGCCTATTTAGCTACACAGCAATTGCATTGTATGTTCTGTCCTTTGAAGACGAGTCATTGGTTGGATGTCACTGGCCGATAGAAACCGCAGGTCGTGGGTTCGGTGTCCGTTCAAACCTAACTTTTGTGTAATTACGTCATTATATACTATGTATGAGTACATATGTGTTTTATCACATCAGCTATCCAACTACCTAAGTAGACACATTAATTGTGTAACTTGGAACCAAAGATCCGCGCGTGGAATTGTCCCAATGAGTATTACTATCATTAATTTCTTTCGTAAAGAGATGTCTATTTAAAGTCTTTATGTAGTTCAATATTAATGTTCTACAATCCAAGAACATGTGTAAAACAGATCAACCGCTCATCCTAAACACTAAATACTCACACACTTACACACACACACACACACACACACACACGATGAGGTGTCAATCAAAATCTTTAGATGTACCTACCCGTATTTGCGTAAATAAAAGTATTTGCCTTTGTCTTTGCTTTTGTCGCAAACGCTCTTTATCGGACTAAAGCCATAATGCAACATGGCTAATTTGATTTATATTCTTTTTATATAAAGGAATGCTGGGAGTGCTTTATCTCACCGACTACTATAGTATGAACGATGCACAAAGTCGATGACTAAAACGTGTATGACCTTCATTAATATAATATTAATATGTGAATAGATATTTAACTATGGTCCATGCAAAGTGATATAAAAAATATTGTTATCATTATTATTGTGTACATGTATATAGCTTATAATGATTAAAACAATTACAATTTGAATATTTAGATATGTATTTTACCCTCGTGACTGTGAATACAATGAAGTAAAAGCTGCTTTGCGGTAGAAACAAAAGCCGCAGTACTTATATTTTAAAATGTATATATATATATATATTACGTTATCTTAGTTGAGGTATGTTGACGATAAGTAAGTATGCATACGTTTATTCTCAATTTTGTAACCGTGACAGCCTTAAAAAGCCTTTAGCGATGCCTCGTAATCCCAATCCGTGTTACTTAACATTTATCAATAAACCGGCGAAATTTACGGTTTACGCCGTTGGCATTACCTGATACGGTAAACAAAATATTGAACTACTAAGCTTCCAAAAAACTCATTTTGAACCTTAAGTATATCACAATAAAAGCCATATTTGATTATCATAACCAATTACTGATCCGACAATGTACATGCTTGCTTCAGAGGGCACGGTAAGATGCTAATCTCGGTTGCCATCGATAGATAACAGTCGTTAAACCTTATCGGAGGCCTTCGGGTTGGTTCGCAACTGTCGAACCACCAGGATCAATCAACCAGGTCGAGGCCTTCCCTCACGTTGGGTTGCGATTTTTACTCTTGATTAATTATTTCACTTATATGTTGTAATTATTACCATCATCACCCGCTGTCCATGCCTGTCCACTGCTGGACTAGGGCCTCTACTTTTGCACATTATTCATTTATCTTCTTTTATATTGTAATGAGGTTTAATAATCGTAATTTTTACGTGTTAGTTAAGCTTTTATTGATTTATATGTAACGGAGGTAATTGACAAAAGAAATACATTTGACAGCCTTAAAAGTTGTATAAGAACTCTCGACAAACTGTCAACACACTTCCTGTGACAGAAACCCTAAGGGACATAGGATAATGTTGTATATAATTATCTGTTTAATATAGATTCCCATTTAGCAAGTGGCCAGGCTGGTAGACTAGGACCCACGGCTTTCGAAATATTGCCACTTAACTTGACTGATCGTTTGCAATATAAAAAAAAATTCATAGCTGACCAATTAAAATATGTCCAAAACTTAATGCACACAACTCCATCGGTGTGTTTTAATGGCGAGAATAAATTAATGTTAGCAAAATAAAATATTACCATCAGATTGAGCAACGCGCAATTAAATCAAATTGACGTTTAATATTAATTTATCATTGGAACCAAACGCTTTATGTATATGACTGTTAGTCTGTTTATAGCCAGTAAGCTAGCTAAGGCCACTGAGGGGGTTTTAGTGCGGTAACGATCTCAGTCCAGTCCAGTCCTGTCCAGTCCTAGCCTGTTCTGTCCTGCACTGTCCTGTATTGTCCTGACCTGTCCTGTCCTGTCCTGTCTAGCCCCGTCCCACACAATGCGGGGCCTCTCCCAAAGCATTGCGATACCTTGTGAAACGTTTCCCCCGTGACCAAGAAAAAGGTGTCAATACACTGCAATTGGCAGTTAATTAACATAAATACTCTAAAATACACAAATACTGTTATGAATAACAAATACAATAAAAATACAATAGGAAATAAACGAACGGTCGGTTCTCAGTCAACAAGTCTGTTAAGTGAATATTCTTACATGCGATTTCACATTTTAAGGAATTCGCCTTTATTTCGGGGCAGCTCTACACTCTCGCTGAAATACCCGAATACTTTGTTTTAATTCTTGTTATTTTGCTAACAGTTTACCATTACGTAATCTTCTGCTAAAAAATGTTCATTTTATTTATTGAGTGTTAAAACACTTTAGTATAAAAGACACGAGACACAAAAGTACTGTCTTTGTTGTTACCTTGGTGCATGCCATTGAAAATAGTCTAATAAAACTATTTATTACAGTATTCAAACTGATATAGCTGATTAATTAATATTTCGTATCGTTATGGTCTATAAATAATCTTAAATATATAGTTTTGTGTGTGTAAAGTATGCTTTAAATTTGAACCTGTGCAGTGTGTCATGCGTTTTCGGCAGCGCATCGTCGCAAAGGTTGAGTACATCTGGGTCAGCTTGATAAACACTGCCTTATTTAGGGGTCCTTTGGGTCAATAATAACGATTTTTCTCATCTTGTAAATCTGAAATACATAAGATTAACAAAGATATCTACTTAACATAATTAAACAAACAAAACACTGCCGAAAATTTGCCGCGACAATTTTTTGATTTTAGATCAGGTCTGATCCGGTGGTGTCCAAACTAAAACGTCATTTTTAACATCTTTACGATTAAAATCGCGATGAAACAACCTCCAAAAGGATGTAGACTAAATAATAAATGTTTTTTACTGTAAGTACGTAATAATGATATATAAATTAAACTTAGACATTTAAAAATATACCATCTGAAATTAAAGCATCGGCCGCAAAAACAATTCTTCAGACAGTTCGAAACTTGTTGGGCTAATTAGCTTAGATTCAATATAGTCTAGACGTTATGTGCTCCTCAAGTTAAAGGTTATTTAATTATCAAAATCAACATTGCATAATATCATCAAATAATTTAAAAGCTATCCGTAATATATCCAATCCCAATCAAAATGGTGTTTAGACTTTAAGTTTAAGGACTTGCAAAAAGCTAATTAGGAATTAAAAATCCGGACTAATCGTTAGCGTTTGATTCTCAGTATCTGTGCATAAAATCACAGCCCGAATTGACATAAGCATCATCTGTCAGCCGTGATGTTTGACAGTTCTGACAGCGGATGTCAGTGAGACGTGCTAAGTAAACAGCGCGCCGTTTGAACGGACGGACGCATTTCAAGTATTAGAGTTCAAATTATGACAATGCTTTTATTTATACGGATAATAGGATCAATTTCGAGTCGTGACTGACTTTGAGCACGATTTCGTACGTCAAATGTGGACCTACGTTTGGGTTAATAAATATGGCGTTTTTTTTAACACGACAGTTATGCAGTCCATTGTCCGCGCCACTTTCATGACTTTCATCAGTCGAGTCTATCCATCATACTTCACCGCCTGTACTCGGCTCAACTGGGAAACGTTGACCAATCATTATTTATTACTAGCTGTGCCCGCGGCTTCATCCGCATCATGTTAAATACATACCATAACATCACGCCAACTCCCTAACGAGGTAGGCAGAAAGCATCGAGTGCCAAATATCTCTATCCATGCAAACCTGACGCGCCTCGTCATGTTGAATAATTTTAAAACAAAAGGGGCCTAAGTCACTCCTTATTACATCAGCTGTTTACCATTGAAAGTCCCGTCAAAATCGGTCCAGCCGCTCCAGAGATTAGCCGGAACAAACAAACAGACAGACAAAAATTGTAAAAAAAATGGTATATGTACCGTGTATACATACAAACTGGCACTGCAATTTAATTCGTACGGAACCCACCTCCGACAACGCCCTACAAGCTACATCGGTTCGCGCACCTGCGCCGAATACAGCAAGTTTCCTTTTCGCTGCCCTTTTGTCGGTGTTTACTTAACTTGAATGTTATATCGAAACACGACGCACCGCGTCACCGCTTGTCAGATAACAATGAGAAACTTATTGGCAAAATCTTACAGCTCGCTTCTCTTATGAGTTCACACCAGCAACGGTCGCACTGCCGACGATAGCTAGCAACGGCTCAGATCAGACGTTATCATCTCAATCATGAGGAATTGCAGGACCAACTAAGAATAGACATAACATTAACTAATACTAACTACATTTTTTTTAAATTGATCTCTATGTAGATAGATACTAGATAACAGTGGGTTTTAGATAACAGTGGGTACTAGGTAACAGTGGGTACTAGGTAACAGTGGGTACTAGGTAACAGTGGGTACTAGGTAACAGTGGGTACTAGGTAACAGTGG
>DWUN01000826.1:0-19544 GCA_018249975.1 Passova gellias
ATCAGTAATTCCAATATCTTTTTAGATATCATATTTTAGGTATTATAATTGTTTTTATTGATGCTAAAAGAAAGTATACCGAGACAGGAGTTAAAAGTGCTTGCAATATTACTTGAGAATAACTCAGTTGTGCGATTGTAAATGACAGGTGCGTCAATTTGCCGTGTCCTCGCTCGCTGTAATCGATTTTGCAACTGACAAAGGAAACGAATGTTTTTATACCATTACTTGCCAGGATACACGACGCATTCCTTAATAAACCTTATGTCAAAGAAGTAATTATTATATCTCAGGACAACTTGACACACATCCTACTAGTCCCGATGACAAATATTGAACTAGGGCGGGAATGGAATCCACGACGTACGTCTGCGTAATCCGGTGCACTGATGGCTCGATCCACGAACCAATGAAATATTGCAATTGATTTTTTTTTTTATAAACTTATAACTATTTTAAAAAATATCTCTGAGAGAAACGAGAATTAAGTAAAAGATAATATACTAAAATGTGCATTGTAAAATAGTAGCGTACTTAATTAAATTTATGATTTACAATTTCGGTCATAGTGGCTTCCACGTAAACAGTAGATATATGCTGTCGGGGACTTTTATTTAGAACTATTCAAGACAAACAATCCTACGGTACATCATCTTTGTTTAACTCCAATGGTTTAGGCAGCGTACGCCAAGATAGCTCTCAGAGGGCAGATTTTTTTCCGAATTAATTGACATGTATCATAACGATACATTTCGACCAAAATGACATAAAATCGGTACAAATTGTAGCCTATATGTTATTCTGATGTTATAACCTATATTAAAGTTTCATCCAAATCCGTCCAGTACTTTTTTCGTGACAGAGTAACAAACATATGTACATACATACACATACATCCCTCCATCCATCGTCACAAACTTTCGCATTTATAATATTAGTAGGATATTAATGATAAACGTATACATGAATATACTGACGAGTCTGCTATTACGCGTTAGTTGTGAAATATTGTTTGGCAACATTCAAGATTTACGAGTCGTGTTGGAAGTCAAGGTCACGGAAACGCTGCGTACCGAAATGGTTTTACGTAATAATTCTAATATGTGGAATATAATATGTCCGACTTCCACGTTTCGAGTGGAATTTTTTCGCCATCAGCAAAACGTTACCTTCACAAAAAACAACAAAAATGCTATACAATTATTTTCCTCTCTATTCTCTGGCTCATTTCTTACTAGCTTTGCCCGCGGCTGCGCCCGCTTGGAATTTAATGTCGCACAAAGTTTTCTTTGTCAAAGTGGCGATATTTTCGTAAAACAATGGTATTCCTGGAATAACTAAAAAAATGATGGGAGAAAAAAATAGCCTATGTTCACCCCAAGACCCTCAAGTATCTCTGTATGAAATTTCATAACAATCGGTTCAGCGGTTTGGCCGTGATGTCGTCACAGACAGACAGAGTTACTTTCGCATTCATAATATTAAGTATGGATAAACTGAGTTAAAACTGATCAAAGAATTATGGAACATCCTAAAAGACACCGAAGGTTTCTTTTATTTATAATTCAATAATTTAGAATGAATATACGGAGTAGCCGTTTCGCAATCCGACGTACGTATATCGATAAAATCTCACATCAAAACGATCCCACCTCAGGCACGCACTAGAGAAGTGAAGCAGATAATAGGATTAGATCCGCAGATATAAGAGTTTGTGTAGGGGTCGCCTCGCTTGTTTGCCGGTCTATCGACTGAACGGGTCTTTCTTGACTTTGTGCTGTCTGCATTCGAGACGAAGTAAGATTAAACCACTTTAAGATAATAAACAAATTTTATCTGCGACTTCGTAATGATATTAATTATGGAAGTGGTATTTATGTTTTTTATTTAATGGTTTAGAATAAAAATTGTATATATCGTGGATTATTTTGAGTAAAATGGCCAAGGTTGTTGGTTGTTGTTATCGAACGAGCAACCCCCGTCTCGGCCATCGCGGACACCGATCACTGACCGCGAGGCCAGTATTGTAAAGTCAAAAAAAAATTTTTTTTTCAACCATCAACGACAAGATGTCACATGAGTTTTAAGTATAAATAATCTTGAGGCACAATGACTCAGTAAACTTTACAGTATCCTTTGGAAATTGATTACTTCGTAAATCATACTGTTAATTAATCAGTTATCTGCAACAAAGCGTTTGTACATGGAATCCCATTCGATGTAGCGTTGTTCCCAGATGCATTCTCGACGTGCACCCCGAGGATTACACCGGACAGTTACCTCTGTCTGTGAGTACCGGCGCCCGGTGTCAGGCCCGGCTAGATGCAGGTCAGACATGATCGTTATTATATACTATAGTCACATACACTGTTTCCGGCGAGTGAACGCTCAATGGGTTTCCCGCTCTCCCAGTTCAGCTGCGATCAGACCACGCTTCAACTAACTACTGCATGGAGTATTTCACAACAGTGAGATCGAAACAAGATTGTTACGGACTCGTGGATCGATGTTTTAGATACGTTTGTTTTTGATGATGATTTTTAATGGCAATTTGTGATTTGATTTTAAATTTGGCTACGTTTTTGAAGAGTGCGATGGGTAGTTGGGCTTATTAGTATCTAATGAATAGCTGATAAACATAGATATAAATAGACGTGTTATATAAAACTAATATAGATATTATTATACCTAAACACGGAAATGTAACTTTCCTGTATTGAATAAATGTAAAATAATCATGGATCCCGTCCGAAACCATCAAAGATTGTTGTATCGAAGAACAGATAAAATATTATTTTTACATTTTTAGAAGATAAAAAGATTATGTAAGTGAAAACATCTTACCTTTTTTCTCAATGAATATGTAAGGGGTTGGAAAATTCATGGACGCGGACTCGTAAACCGGACCGAGGGTAACGGGTCCGAGCAGGTTGTATGTCTTACGGCGGCTGCTGGCGGAACCTTGTTACCATTATATATATATTGTGTAAATATTGCGACTGATCAAATGTTGTTGCTCATAAACAATACGGCATTAACATCTTTTAAAAACAATTTGCTCAAGCTTTTATTTAGGTACACCGTATTCAGCGTTGGTTTTACAAATTATCCAACTTTTAGTCATTTATGGAACTTAATGAACATTGATAAGGTAAATGAATCGGATTAGAAATATAAATTAAAGAACTATTTCATGTAATGACCAAAGGATAACCTTCTTGCATGTTAATTCTTATTTAGAATAACAACAACAGAAAAATGATAAGTCTCAGTGTTAAGGCCTTATAAAACTAAAACGAACTAAAAGTCGGGTTTTATGATAAAGCTAACATATTATTGCCCTTTTCGCTTCTTCGAAGTCGTTCATTTTACCGGACAAAAACATGGGACCGCTTTCTTGCGGTTTTCAGAAATACTCGTAAACTTATCCGGTTTACTGAAGACGGGAGTTGAGACTTTTGTAACGTCACGTTTTTGAAGATTCTGTTACGGATGGAATGTTAATAGCGATCGGGCAACATTTAGAAAATCACTGAACTTTAAATCGATGCATTTATGGTTTTTTTTATTGTTCATAAATGTAAGGAATACATTATTGAATAGATTTTTATTGGTGCCTAATTATAATGTTTTAATTTGATAATTTTTGTTGTAAATCGGTATACGTAACGCCATCTCTTGGCCGCCGCAGTAACTACAAATGTGCGGTGTATGTAAATGCCTATTGTATAGAATTGTAGTCAGTTGATTCTTTGCTTGCAATACAAGTTTCGGTTTTCACACAGTTATTCTCGTCTTTTCATTTGGTTTACCCGCGGTACAGTGCGCGTCTCCTACAATAAGTATTTTTTCACATTGAGGAAATCGATGGGTTGTTCCTCAGTATAAATATTTGATGATAAGCCCATTTCTTTGTTTTACTCATATAAATGGATGTAAAAAAATCCAAAGAATTATCTAGTGTGTATAAATATATATATATATATATATATGTGTGTGTGTGTGTGTGTATTTCAATTATCCGGCTACCATAACATAGTCATTAAATTACCTACATTGAAAATAGGTAGTCGTGTGTGCAATTATTCCAATAATAATAATGAAGTTGTTTCTAGCATAATAACAATGTCGGCAACAGTTCCATAGCTACCAGACGTAATTACAACATACCGATAACAGAATCACATAATTGTTTGCAATACATTATCGTTCAGCGAACGCCGCCGACAGGCGCCGCGCACATTTACGGATGTTACTAAACTATAATGAGTAAATTGATCCCTAATAACAATCGAGCAATCGCTTCGTGTCAGCTGTAGACCCGAATGTTCGACCGCCCAGATCGGAAACTTCATGTCTCAAAATCACGAACGTAGGTGCTAAATTATTAATATAAGCGAAGTAAATTTGGAAGTGAACAAAAACGTTTCGAGATCATCGTTCATCCTCCCATTAAATTAGAGTCAAACGAGGAGCACAGCACGCGCGGCGGGCGCGGAGGCGGCGGCTCCTGTTATTAGTATTCATACGAGTTTTCCGAACAATCAACGCGCGGTTCGAAGCGGCCGCGTGGCGAGAAATCCAATTATACCGTTGTACGAGTCATTTGTAGCCCACTACTGGACTTTACGGTGGTTTTTCATACAAGTGTTTAAATCGCCCACCGACAACGATATTGACCATAGTGTTACGTACATTGTGTTACATTGAGCATTATTGCATCGATAATGTTATAACGACTAGCTTTGCCCACGGCTTCGCCCGCTTTGTTTTTCCCACAAAGTTTTTCCCGCGTAAATAACGACCCCGCGCGAGTTTTAGGATAAAATGTAGGCTATATGTTGCTCCACAGCCTCCTCTTGTTGCGAAGATATACAGTTAATCATAAGACATGTAACATGCTATTAAATATATCGCAATAAAACTTAGTCTATATCCTTTCCCAAGATCACGTCTATCTCTGTACCAAATATGGAATATACAATTCCGATGTTAAATGCGTGTCGTTGTTGCAGGGATAGCTTTTACAATTTTAAAGTATGGACGACATCTCTTCAAATATCTTTTTACTCGACAAATACACGAGTCATGCAATATGTTTCCGTTAGTCCGGTTTGTGATATTTATTTCATTACAGTACTAAAATGTTATTAGCAAACATTGCTAGCTCATTATTTGTACGTTATTTGTTTCGTAAATGTTACAGCAATTTCCATTTACGCTACTCGACATCCTTCCGTCGAAATAATCACGAAACTCATCGTCGACCCCCCGCGAACTGTCGCCTTGGACCCGACCATCCATCGCACCGACTCGTTTCCATTAGCTCCCGTTTTTCCTCCGAGACCCCAACTCGGTTTTACCGAACTCCGCGAATACATTAGCTGCGAAAGCGACAAAACTGACAAATTCGACTCGACAATACCCCACATACCTAGCCTCCCGCCCCGCGCCGCGTCCGCCGGGCGACATCCATTACCGCTGGGCCCAGAACCGCTCGTCACGATCCGCGGACATAAGTAACGATGGGTAGCGTTGTGAAAATTAACTCACACGTTGCGTAGTAGTTCCGTAAAACGTAAGATGTACAGGCAGATATTTCGTCTCGTAACTTTGAAATTCCCCTTGTAATTGTAGAACTGGAGTTAAATTACGCATAGCGTGCGAACAATTATTATAATATGCGGATCCCTCGTGAAAATGATATGGCAAATGTTCGCATTTATCGTGCGACGTAAAGTAACCCAATAGTGTTTTCTTGTTACTATAAATTTTGTAATTCAATTGAGATGATATAAATAATAAACGTTTAAGACCTGATTCGGCTCGTTAAGTAAACGGATGTAATTCTTAATGGTAGGTCAGCAGTCACTGCCTACTATGGGCCGTATCCATTCATAACTCTCCGTGCCTCGTCAGCCCAACTCGCGCGTGTTTGTTTGTGTGTGTGTGTATTTTCGACACGTTTTGCGACAGAAATTAAGTGGCAGTGGCGTGAATATTAATTCGGTTGAAGTTTCACGTGGGGCCGTTCCCATCTGTACAGCGCAGACAGTACGGAACTATGGAGTTAAAACGATATATCATAGTCCGATCATTTGCACTGACGAGGGGAGCAGAATTAAGATTGATGATAATAGCATCGTTATTCTTAAAGCGCGGAGCCAAATCGAAGGCGGAAGTAGATCGCCGACTAAAAAAGCCAAAGCTCATCCCGATGGAAGTGACAATGGAAAAGAAAGTGATATAGATGACTCTGTTCTTTGCTTTAAAAGCGTAAAAGTACTTACATGATTTGTAAATTTTGATTCAAAATAAGACATTTACACGCAATAAAGTTTCAAATATAAGAAAAAACCCACCGTCTTTCCTTATTTTCGCAAATTGGTCTGGTCAAATTTTCTTGTTATAATTTTACATTGCTTATAAGCAATTATAAAAAGAAAAACTTTTTTACTAAATGAATTTCTTATACCATAATTCACTGTAATAAACCATTTCCATTATTTTACTGTACATTTTTTTGAATAAGCAAGCTCACATTATAATAAAAATTAAACAATTAACAATAACAACACAAACAACATTTCATTTAAGGAGAATTAAGTCACTTTTATTTTTTCTGAACGATTGAAATATCAAATAAAACATTTTTACTAAGGCAACGCAAGAAGCTTCTAGATAACTTTAAAATCTAAAGCCGACAGGGCACATTCAACATCCTGTATCGGAACGCTCTTTAGCTATCTTAACGATTAAAATAATAAAAGTAAGTAAAGCACCAAATAATCTCCAAATTTTGCAACCAACACTTACAACAAATGAATTTCCGATTCGTAAAACAACAAATGGCAATGAAGGCTGAAATGTAGCAATTAGCGAGCAAACGAGGAATCAAAAAGATATTCCGCATCAAACGAAACGGAAACAATGGCCTCAAATTATTGGATTCATTTGTTTGTCGGCGGCGTCTTCGTTTGTTTCATTTGTTTCTGCGATTGTTTGGCTTTTGTCGCCGCGCTTCGGTTTACTCTTTCACCGACTGACAATATTTTTTGTACGCTTGTGGAAAAATAACACCGGTTTGTTTCGTTTTGTCGCCTTCGGCAATTGTAAATGTTAATTGGCATTCTAAAATTCTTATCATTACCAGCGATGGCCGTACTGTCTGTTTTGCGTAGTGACCGTAGTTTTGAATTTATATTAAATTAATATTAACAAATGCTATGTTCCTCGAGTATAATACAATATTATTTTATACTTAACAAAATTACTTACGCATTTCGTTCATGTGTAGTTACCTATTTACCGATATTTGTTGAAATATTTGAGGCAAGTATTGCAATATATCAAATGAGGACAGATCGAATTCGCTTGCCACTAATTCATTAAGGAATCGGCTAAGTCCTAAAGAGCAAAGGTAGTTCCGAAGCTCCATTAATCAATCGTGCCGCAGTCGGGCAACTGGCGTGCGTGGGAGCGAGCGCACAGATCGCTAATCACCGGCGCGATCTATTTGAACTATTCATTAGTCTATCGCTAAATGGTAATCATGTCGCCCGATTGGCTGGAAATATGAGGGCTTTTAATTATGGATGATTTAATGCATTGTTGTTATGGTTGTTAAATGATTTATCTCGATTCAGTATACAGCGGCGTGATATACGTTGCGCTCTGATTGTAGAAGTTTATTTTGTTCGATAACGGGCAATTAAAGCCATCATCATCATCATCAGCAGCTTATACGATTAGTTTGAGTGTCAAAAGTGTATATGGCACGTACTACTTGTGTCCAATTTGTATCGCTATCGGGTTTTGTAAGAATTCGTTCTTGTTCTTGTAATAGGTATTTCACCGAACAGGATGATGCTTATATATTTTGATTACAAGTCAAAATAAATAAGTTTTTTTTATATATTTTGATTACAAGTCAAAATAAATAAGTTTTTTTTTAACAGACGAATAGGTCATTAAACAGTCTTCCAAATTGTCCTTGTCCGAGTCGTGTCCTTGGGCATGTTTCTAGGCTATCGTCGAACCCAGTCATTTTTAGATTTCAGTAGCAAATACATTGCAGCAATTATTTGTGAAGAGCTTACCTGCAATATTAGTTAATCTGTTTATGTTTAATGGCTTAACAAAACCAATTTCCGTTTCGGACGCAATGAAAATCATCAGAGAATAGTGTTCGATTCGATTTTAAACGAACATGACATGAGTCAACTCGATTTTTTAATTCATCCTCTTTAAGCCAATGAACGAAATATATATCAGACAAAAATTCTGTAAATTTGTGCATTTCCTGTGTTCGATGAGGACCGCTCCTCGATAAGGCATCGGTTGTAGGTACGCACGCTATATTATATTTTCTGTTTATTTTATTGTCATTTCTGTCGAACGTTATCCCGTTTGGATTGTTTCTATTTTGTTTGTATTGTGATAAAGAAATAGAAAGTAGAATGATATTAGTGTGAAGGCCATACACATACACGCCGTGTTCTCCCGCTGCCGGCGGAGGGCGTTCCCTACCTTTTTCTTCCCACCCAAAAATGTTTCGTCCGTAACGATTTTTGCGCCGAAGTCATTTCAATTTCATAGCACATTAAAAACGTCTGCAGTATTAAGCCATTAAGAGCGCCTGTATTGGGGCTCATCAAGTTGCGCCGTAAATCTTCATTCGAATCGGTATCGTAACTATTGAAACGGTCGGCGCCGATGTCGGCCACCTGCGATATGCTAAATGGCATTTAGATTACACGGCTTTTAACAGGGGTTCGAGTTGCGAGGTTCAAAATGTTGCTTTGAAAGGATTTCGAAGCAACATTAGTCAACGTCTCGCGGGGTTTCAAATCGTAAGCGAAAATTCAATATCGTGCGAATTCAACGGAACTCGCGGTTTTCTTGGTTTTGCGTCGCGGAGCGCCGGCGTACGTGCAGCGCGCGCAAACAAATAATGGGATCCGTACAGTTATTGCGTATAGCCTGCAAGTATTTTGATCGTCTAGAAACTTTAAGCAGCTTCTGGATTCGCGTAGGGGAATACATATGTATGTATATGTGTGCACATACATATATTTATATCCGTATTCGGTAGTGCTCGCTGATTTCCGCTGCGAAGGGCGCGCTAAGTCGCACACTGAGGCACGGGGTGGTGCACACGTTCCTCCGGGATCACAACACGCCCGTGGCCGATCTCAGCCAGAACTCCTTTGAAAGTGTTATGTGAAATGGGATACCTTTCGTGGAAGTTGTATTTGAAATTGCATTTTTATTCGATTTCGCCGCCGGGAACACATGTGGACTAGAACTACGTATGATAATTCTTCCGCTATATACGAAAAATTATTTCTCATATTTAAAATTGTTTATAATAGAAGCTATTTGTGATTTATCGACCATGTTTTCTACGTGTCTAATTCATTTCAGGATGCCCTTTCTTATTTTGAGGTTAAAGTGAATGTTTGAACAGTTTTTTAAATGCATGAATGATTACGTATAGCTCGGCGAGTCGCTCCGAGTCGATCGGAGTACACCGCGCTGGCCCGCGACCGGCAGCCAACCCTACACTGAGATAAATGATACGAGAGACGGAGAGCTCGGAAACATTTCTAACATTTGGATACATCATGACGCCACAATATCGGGATTAAATATTCTGTTTTATACAATTCATTGTTGGATAGTTTTACTTTTATAAATAAAGGCATAAAATAATTAGTAAAGCATATGATATTTATATGCCGCTGTAGTTTTTTATATCTTTCATGTTCTATTTGGAAAATATTCACATATTGCTATATCTTTTCAAATTAGGTATTTAAATGCGTTATCGTAACCGGACAGCTGATAGACATATACGCATACATACACTCGGGCGCGGAACAGATAAAACTTCTCAACACACATATTTCTTTACTATCCTCCAGTTCAGCAGCCAGGGTCTGCAGCCACTATATCAAGAGACCGTTTAATCAGATTAGCAAATTATCAACATGAAAAATAGCACATCCATCTTTCCTCGATCCGCGTAAAATCACATAAGCGATACGGTTCCTCGGAACGTCGACATAATCCGATCAGAATAATGCGGCCGATATTATTTGCTTAAGATAAACTACCGATAGGGGCATATCTCTTAATCCCATTATGATATCGTTCGCCAATAAATCTATCTCGATGTACTGATTATACTCTGTCGCACAAATATTATATGCTTTGTTATCCGATTGTCGTCTCGACGCTCGTTTGCCTGCTACATACTCGTATATAGAATAAAAATACGTTTGCGTCGAGAACGAAGTTTCTTACATTCGTTTTCTTCTTCAGGCAAGGAACGAATAAGTTTTAACTTAATTTCGACGCCTTCAGTATTGAGATTACACAAAGACTCGCGCACGAAACTCGAATTTAGAGACTCGCACGTACACACTCACACACACTCATACTCACACACACTCATACTCACACACACTCACACTCACACATAACTATAAAATACAAAGAAACAGAAAGCAAGCATAACGTTTTTTCCTTACGAGACGATTTCTATCACTCAACGTCTATCTCGAGTCGCGTTAAGGATCCTCGTTGCAATCAATTTTACTCCATATATTTTTCCAAACTCCGTAATAATATACGCTTTCCGCTGCACTTGAAGACACTATGCAGTGTATGTAGTGCCGACACCGGTAATTCGTCCAACCTGTGTAAGGCTATTATTATCCAATATTTGATATCTATATCCAAATATCGACCCTGTTACGATAATATAAAGTTGAAAATTGATGTGACTTTGAACAATTACTGCACGATCAAATCTCCACCTTATTGCCGTAAAGCCTTATTGTTATTACTATCAATATCGTGTTAACAATTATCTAATGCTAATATGACGTTCCAAAAGTAATCTGCTTAATTTTATATCTTTATTATTAAATTTAGCGTACTCTAGATATCTCATCCATACTCATTTCACGCTATTCAAATAACAACTTTAAACACTAGTATTATAATTCAAATTGCGATGATGCTTCCATATAAGTGGTTTGGAGAAGGTATTTGGGAGCACAGTTTTTAAAGCTATAAAGTATTAAGCTAAGGTTGGAGATAGCTCGATCTATCCGTCTAGACTGATTAGATTAGTAATGTGCATCAATTGGGCACAGGACGCGTGTAGCGCATGAATACGTGGTAATAATAACCGGGTAATACTCGATATTGAGTGCGAATAGGTTGCGGTTTGCCCGACATTATTGTCCATAGATACAAGCCAATTATTATGACAATAGTCCCTCGAATGTGGAGTACGCGACCTAATTGGCACCCCGTTGTATCAGACTTTCTGTACCTCCTCTACAATGGAGACGACAAATGTCATGAAATGTTTTTAGAAATGATCACGCAACTCTGAAATGTCACTTAAATAACGTCTTCATCTGTTCGGTTACACTGCTGTGAAGGAAAGAACAAAATAATATATAATAAGTAATACGTTTTAAATCTGGGACAAGTCGGAAACGCCTTACGCTTATAAGTTTGAAGCAGTTTTTTAGTGAATTTAATTTCACCTGTATTTTTATTTCAGAGTAAGTACTTATTTAACTGACCCATAATCGCGGAGCATTATTTGGCAAATTACAGGACAATCGATAAATTATACTTCAACAAAACAATCCTTCGATAAGGCCTCAATTATTGAAATTGTGATTCATTAATGTTTAACGACGAAGCGTCGGCCGGCACGGTTCCTTTGGCTGTTGGCGATGAAGCAGAAATAATGACCGTTTCAATTAATGAAGACGGCGGTCGATCAGAAAATTTCCAGTCTAATCAATTAAAACGCCACGTTGGAAATTGATATAATATTTTTGACGCCCGCTGCAGGGAGACAAAGCTCGATGACGCCGTTGTGCCACCGTAACAAACAAAGCGACAATCAAACGAACTCGCCTTCGAAATGCATGCGACTCGCATTCGTGTCTCCGGTGTGAATAACTTAAATTAATTTCAAAACTCTGAATCGTTCACTACAATTTCTTTTAAACCGTTTAATGTATATTTTAATAAAAAATTATGAGTATTTTATTTCTGAAATTTATGACAAGTTTGATGAAATTAGAATGGAAGAAAGAAGCTTGCGAGGACTGTAGCCGGTGGGTACCTTTTATCCTTGCCTACTCTTCACAGAAATAGGCGTGACGTTATGTGTATACCTATATCAATACTGACAATGATCAAGACAATGATCAATAGTAATAAACTATTTTATTTACCGGTCAGGATATAACGCGAGTATTCCTTTTAGAAATGCATAAATAAACTCTAACAGAAGAATGTAAATTTGCTTTAACGAAGTAGATCTATTTTTATTTGACCGCACCCCATTCTGTTTGGCCGCAAGTATAAACATCACCAAACTTATATTATAAGTCGATCGATATAAAACAGACTTTATACACTTTGGATAAGAGTGCATTTAAGCGCATACGTAACATTGTATCGACGGTACTTCGAGGAGTTACTTCTCACTGTTGTTAGGGTTCCGTGAATATTTCATAAGGAATGGTCTTAAATCTACGCAATTTTTATAAAGTGAAGTAAAATTGAACTAAGACTTTTTCCGTATTCCGTTTGCTACATCCTTTTCTTATATATATATATATATATATATCAAAAACCGTAACTCAGCGAGTCACTCACAGCTCCTCGTCTTTGGACCAACTTCTTGAATAGTTTTAAAAGTTTGTTTTAATAATTTTTAGCTTCACCTGCATTTACGTCCGGCGGTTAGATACCGTGACTACTAAACCAGAGGTCGTGATTCGATCCCCGACAGTGCATGATGTAGTCAGTTGTATGTTCTATAGGTGTAATAAAATATCTATAGAAGTATTATGTGTATCTATATGCATGTTTTTCAGCTGTCCGGTTGCCATAAATAATTTAATCACCTACTTTGGAATCGATAGGCCGGAACCCGGTGCGCGGATCGTTCGTGTAACTTGACACGTTTTTTATACGAACCCGGAGCGGGCGTCTGGCGCGGCGTTGATAGCCTTCGAACAGCTCGGATCCGCAGCAAATGCGGCATTATTTCCATTTATTCCCGCTCCGAGAAAGAGTCGGGAGAGAGGTGTAAACGATATAATACGGAAGCTCATGTGGCGCGTGTGATAGAAATCGCGATGGGAAAATATTTATTAATACGGTGCGTAGGTACTGTTGTCGGGCGCATCTTTACTTATATATTGAAGACATAGAATATGAATCATATCAGCCATTAGTAGAATAATGACTGCTTCACGGTAGAGATAGGAGTCGAACAAATTGTTTTCTATTCTGTATCTCTCCGTAATCATCGGCATCTCTCGAAAAAATCTGTTGCATTGCATTCGTTTACAGTTCAAATTTTCTTAACGTTTACTGTTTTGTGCCGTCTTAAATTATAAGATATAATACTCCATCAATAAATAATGGGGAGACCAAGTATAGGTGATATGTGGACGGGTAGAATTGCAAAGGTTACATTTTTTGACAGAGGATTTCAGCGAAGTAACGCCTCATACCATTATCCAACTGTACTCCGATCCCACAGCGATATACACGCGTTGGCAAGGAATTTTTTTAGTAACAGAAGCGCCATCACATTTTATTAGGCTATGAGTGAAATCGCACACATTCGTATGAGAGGAGAATTTCCGTGTGAAGCAGGTAAGGTATTTTTATTTAATTACCGAGCGAGCTTCTGTTCTGTCGTTCACCTTAATTAGGGTTTTGGCCCACATGTAGCGACAGCGGCCGCCGGCCATCGGCGACGGTTTAATAATACTGTAGGTTAAAATAAGTAGTAAAATGACAAATTTGGAGATATTACAGTTTTTTTTAGTACACTTGACGTTCACGTCGCCTGTCGGTACTATTAACAGTTTTATTGCATCGGCGTATATCAGAACGGCACTTAAGGGCCGACCCTATCCATTAGATTACCTTGTTTACAAGATATTTATGTATTGTGCACGGCCGTAAACGTCCTATTACGACCAAATACGCAGAACACTTCGCCACTGGAAGCACAACATTAAAAGATCTTGAAAAGTAAATATGTGACTTAATGTGAATTTAAGCAAACGACCTTTTCGTTTACGACTTTGTACAGAAGTACGTACTAATTTTTTCCTTTAAAAACAGGTTGATATAGCCTATTTAATATTATTAGTTTCATACTGATGGGATTCCATCATATTGAGCGACTTTAGTTTGATTTTAGTTTGAATATTATTTAACACGTGTATATTTATAATATTATCTAATTTGTAGTTAATAAAAATAAGGAAGTCCGTTTGATACCAGATAAATTAAAAATAAATAAATATTTATTGTTAAATATTTCATAAGTAATATTTTCATAATAAACAATAATATAAAATTATCATAATTTAATTAGGTATATAAATGTAAATTTGACTAACGTAAATTTACACAATTTACAATAATATATTATCAACAACTTTTAATACAAATTTCCATTTAATTCAAAGAATAGATAAGACTCCGTCTAAAGATTTCATATACAAATGTAGCCTTTATTTCTAGTTTAAATAAGTTGAACTAAGTTATCTGTCTGTTACTTGTCTTAGTCTACTGTAAGTTATAATTAAGTTTCCATCTATATTTTATATAAAGTTTGGTATCTTCTCTTGGCCTCGCAATTAATAACTATTAATGTAATAACGGTTCATATAACATATTGCATTTCAATGTAGATTTTTTATTGCAGTTCCCCTTTCTATTGATGAAATTTAGCACGTTTAAATAGTCCGGCTACATACAAGAGACCCCGCGGACCTCTTCAAACATAATCACATCTTAATGGTCCAACAGAATGGCTCTCGAGGGAGTGAGCTCGGAATTAGTCCAATTGGCTATTTCTTTTCCAATGACAGCTACGTTTCCCACAAAATTAAGTCTCAGCCGATCAATGTTTTTTGTTTTTTGCCGTCTCGTTCCCAGTTTGTGCCGTTCTGACGGCAGTTTTTGCAGTTCCGTTGGGGATTTGGTCACGGACAATAAAGTGTACTGCAATTTAGCACAAATTGTTGGAAAGAAAAATTCTGTACAACTAGCTACATTGCCAATTAAGACCGTAGAAACGTTGGATACTTTTTTTGCGCAGATTCTTTTTAAATCAATTTATGGTGAGCTAATAATGAAACTTTGAACGCAACAATATTTTTTCCAATAAACGTTACAATTTTTCGCTTTCGATCTCAAAAAATTCCGAATTAGGCAATAACTACATACGTATAAGCACGGAGAGCCGAACCCTTCCGAAATTGGAATTATTTTACTTTATTTCGATCCGTCAAAAGAATAAGAATGACACAGACGATATCAGGGGGTGCCCTGGGAACGGACCATTAATATCGTTCAAAAACATTGTTTGCGGAGGATCGCCGCGATTTATCGTCTTTTACACAGAACAGATAGCAAGCAAAAAGGGTGTAGAAAAAATTTCGGAATAAACAAAATAGTATTATAACATGTACTTTTTGGGGTACTTTCGTTTTTGATCTAGAAATTTACAAATGTTAAAAGTAAAACCCAATGATACATGTTCTTCGTTTATTGTATATGTTCTTCAGATTAACATTATATATTTAGAATTTTTTTTCCTTTATAAATATAGAATAGACCACACATATGAGAGTATAATCGTTATAACTCTCTGCGCTAATCTACAGAGCAATGACATTAGATGTCCGCCCGCGATCGGCCGTTTCTGGCTGTCACTGTCTCTATGGTCTTCTCATTTCCCTCTTGAAAAAATCTCGGTCTCGTTGAGCAAACACTGTCGGGATTATTATAAAGCTTTCGCTTCGGCAGCTGCGGTTACCGTTTTAATGTTGGAGAAAAAAATCCATAATAACGACTCGTGGCTTTTAATATAAACCTTTAGGTGGACTTATTTAGTAAATTTGGAGTTCTAATTAGTTGCTGCTAATCATTGGTTTAATGCATCGTTTGATTGACAACTTTATAGCGGTTATTTAAAACTAGTTGACCCGGCTAACTTCGTACAGCCTCATAGACAAATATAATCAGAAAGCTTCGAACTGCTAAGCTATCGGGAGTTACTCGTGTTATTGTGAGTATACCATAAAAGATAGACATATGCTGTCGTGGGATATTTTTTTATATAATTTTAAGGAGAACATTTCCATCATATATGATTTCTGTGTAGCTTTAACCATTAAGGTTGCACACGCGACGGATGCTTAAAAAATGGAGTAACTTCTCCCGTTTTCCTAACATTTCCCTTCACTGCTCTGCTCCTATTGATTGTAGCGTGATGAAAAGTATACTATAACCAGCTCAGGAGTATGAAAAATAATTGTAGCAAGTTTCGTTAAAATCCGTCGAGTAGTTTTTGTTTCTATAACGGTTATACAGACAAACTGACAGACAGACAGGCAAAAATTTTACTAATTGCATTTTTGGCATCAGTATAAATCCCTAATCACCCCCTGATAGTTATTTTGGAAATATATTTCATGTACAGAATTGACCTCTCCACAGATTTATTAAAAGTATAGAATAGATAGAAGATAGTATGGAAGAAAACTGTTGATTGAAAATAGCCTATACAATTTTTTGCGGCTATGCAGCAGTAAGCATTGCTATTCTCTGATATATCATCTATAAATTTTTACCCCAATACCGACATTTTTCTCCAAATCAAAATAAAATATCTGGTACCAGCAGATCTCATGATATATAAGAGAACCCTTTTTATTTATTTATAGCGTGAATTGTTAGTAAATAATATTGAGGGTAGTCAAAGTAATACGGACATATTGTAATATCCTTCCATTCCATTCCATAAAGTACACAATTAGTTTCAGATCGTATACCTTATAGAAAATTGTGAGGATATACACTTTCTGATACCTAGGTAGTTAACATTTCACGGTACCTACTTATAACCAGGAAGTTAGATCCAGCGTTTCTTCTCGTCATTGCTGACGTAATACAAATCGCTGAACCCTTAGAATGTTATTGATGTAACATAGAATATAGAGTGATCACTTAGGTAACATTTAAATATAGCAATATACTATTTTTAATTGTATATTGCAAATTTTTTCCATAACTTGTTTTAGTGTGAGTACCCATATATATTTTTTTCCAATTCTATCAAATTACTTAATTCCTGTTAGGTGTCGGAGTGTTCTGCTATTATTTTAGCCAGAAGGGCATGATAGATTGACACGATATTCCATTCAAGTCTAACGCTCTGGTATTAGAACAGAAAAAACCTACGTAGTTATAAAGTTTAAATAAAAGAAAAACAAAAAAGTAACAATCATACATCTATAGATATTATTTTATACAGAGTTCTTACTTTTTATTACGTAATAGTCATAACACTCGCCATCGAACATTTGTCTAGATTACAAATAGCTTTATAATGGCTTAGCTTTTCGTAACAAACATATTTGAAATGGGCGTACGCAATTATTTAAAAAAGCGAATATTACACTTAATGTTTTAAAATTATATGGTAGGATACTATCAGACACTTTAATTAGGTGTAAGGAATTCAGTCTTGTTTAGTTATGTGGCAATGTGACATGTATCCGTTTAAAGCATAAAACATATAATATACGTTCAAAGTATTCATTGTTATTTGTCTTTACTAAGGAGGTAGACATAATTAACATTAGTAGATGTTAATATGTCACCTAAGGACAAAGTAGAAATGAAGCTTTGTTACATATGCAGTACTTAGAGTGAGTCAGTTGCCAAAACAGTTTTCGAAATTAAAAACTTTACATTATTCAACATTATTATCTATAACGATAATAAAATAGATTTAAAAAGCTCTATATACTATTTTTCTGCATATTTCTTAAATTACTTCTATTCGACCTTTATGGAATAGTAGCAGTAAATTGCCTAATTATTACTTGCTATTTATTTTTTGCAAGATTCGTTTTATACGTGTAAAAAGTTTATGCATGAAGTAAAAAAAACTCGTTTCGCTTGGTTTCAGAAACAGGAAGGTTATCCTCCGGCGTCGGCTCCGGCACCCGAATATGGCCCTCCGGCGTCTGCTCCGTCATCAGAATACGGAGCCCCGTCCGGCGGTAGTTCTTATTAACATAGAATGATACGAACGTGCCAGCGCGGCCGTCCATCCTCACAATTTTTGATCAGAAGTTGTCAATGTATAATTTTCGATATCGGCTTTGCTAGTTCACACTCATCAAAGATAGATACCTACTTAATTTTTCCATGCTATCTTTGATAGTGTGAACAAAAAAGATTAATTATGCTTAAGTAGGGATAGTGTCGTAGTTATATAGATTCTGTGATATTTCGTAAAAGTTGCAAACGTTCAAAATGTTTGTTTGGACGTGACGCATGTAATAAAATGCTGTGATGTTGGGTGGCAACGCTGGCTCATAGCCAAACCGTACTGCATGTTTAATTTTATCTTGCATCAAATTGATGTGTTTTATTGTAAATAACTATATTATTGATTAAACGTTTTATATAAAAATGTTACTTGTTATTTTGAGCATTTGTAGTAGGTTCTTTATATACCGATGTAACCGGAATATGCATACATTCTACATATAGGCACCTTCATCCTACATATTTCCTTTTCGTACAAGCTTACCTTATTTCTTTCGCATTTAGATACAAGGCGCACTTGTTTCAGAATTTATAAATTATTCAGAATTTTTGAGATATGGGAAGCAGTTTCAAAATGTAATTTAAAGAGAGATTTTTATTTACTAAAATTAAATGAAGATTGCATATAGAATCTGGTTTTACCTAAAAATACTAGTAAATCTCTAGATTGCATTAATAATTCTTAACTAAATAAACATATTCAAGAAAATCAGGTGGTGAGCACTGACTTGTGAAATGTGCTAACTGATGTATTCATATACGGACAGGGTTGACTCTCATTTAGTGGTGCGCTAAAAACGAAAATCTGTGAATCATATTTAGAATGACAATATCCGTTAAGCAACACATACCTATGTGACACCTTGCATAATACATATTTACTTACAAGATTCTGTAAGCCTGTTAGTTGCACTTCAGTGTTCATTCTTTTATGTGAAGAGAGTGGCGAACGGGCAGGCAGTCACAAGTCAGATCCCTGCCGCCATTGAACTTGGACATTTACAACCGACTCCGAACAAGACTGTACGAATGGGACTCTTATTGTCTATCAGTTTGGTTAGTATTGTATCTAGATAATGTAAAAAGGTAAAAGGGAATTCAGTAATAATACCGTTCGTTACGTTAGTCCAGTTAATATCTATAGTATAAGTGCAGTTACTATCAACCCAATGTGTCATGTGTATTTATTTAGCTAAAATGCGTCATTTGGCTAAAAAGTTAGTTGAGATATTAATTAACTTTGGCATTGATCACTTGACAAAATAATCTTTATTATCTTAATATATATAAATCTCGTGTCACAATGTTTGTCCTCAATGGACTCCTAAACCACTTAACCGATTATA